>JANTPZ010008549.1:0-12103 GCA_025593235.1 Vachellia pachyceras
AAAAAAATGAATTTGTAGGATTCATTATTTATAAAATGTTACATTCCTAACTAATTAACCAAGCTCTTCTAACTAATAACTTTTTATTTAGGATGATTTGATGTTTCAAAAAAATAATTTTAATCACTTCATTTCGCCAATGTAAAATTGTTATTGAGTGTATGTAACAATAAAAATATCCATATTAGATTTAAATATGTAGAAGATGTGCATGGTACTCAATCTCCTAAGTGAATATCAACTCACATATTTGATATTTACACTCCTCGTGTCTTTAATTGACATATTATTTAATAAAAATTGATTTACAATCTTAATCTTATATTAAGGATTGAAATTAAATTAGTAATGCAAGGTTAGTAAAATTATCTTAAACCACGTGCATAATAATTATGTGGCCATATGGCTATAGATTTAGTTAAAGACCAAAACAAATGGCTCTAAATAACCTGTGTTTATGTATGTACGGGAAAAACCCATTCACTGCTTTAGGGTGTTTTTAGGAAGTCCGTTGGGAGAAAAGAATTTACAGATTTTAAAGTTTTTGCAGATTTTAAGATGATTTTATAGAATTCAAGATGATTTTATATTGAAATGTGTGTACCGTATGGGAAACAGTGTTATCAAACAAACGATTTTCCGTCTCATGCAAAACTTGTTAATGGGGGTATGGTATATTTGGACATAGTTCTCTCACCTTATTTATACGATAGAGAGAAATAATTTTTGTAGTTTTATTTATAAGTTATATTACTAATTTTTCATATAAATGTAAAATTTTACTATTCATTTATTATTGTATTTATTTTATTCTCTTAAGCACAATTACACATTAAATAGGGATAAAGTTGAAATGTTGTTGAATTTGAAATTTAAGTTAGAATTAATGAAATTTGAGTTTTTGATTTTTTCTTGATTTCTGTAAAATATGCTAGAAATACTTCTATGATTCTATTTTTAATTCACTTCCAACATATTTCATATAAACTATGCAAAACCTTAAACTGCATTAACTATTCCTTAAAATTTAATAACTTTCCAACTTTATCTCTATTTAATATACATTATAGTATACACATGATAAAAGCCAATATAATAATAAGTGAAGAGTAAAATTGTACATTCACCCAAAAAAATTAATGATTCAACTTATAAATTGGACAAAAATATCTTATCTTTCTGCCCTATAAATAAAATTAGATGAATAATTTATAAATACGATTAGAAGAATAAATATGAGAGTTAATTGCATTAATCATACATTACCAATAAATTCAAAATAAAAAAATGTTCATTTATCTCTATTCAATCATATTAAATATATAGTTGACTTTTAGCTATCTTGCCAAAACCAATGCACATTAGGTGCCTCAATGAAATGATCTTTAAAAGAACAAGTTTATAGTATTTTCACCTATAATCAATGAGTACCGTTCAGGTAAAAAAAAAATGAGTGCCGTCAATTAAAAAAACCAATTCTCTATCTATATTTTTAATATAATATACATTCTAAAAAGAGAGGGATCTCATTATCCTACTAAGCAAAATGTTTAGTAGGGATGGTTATTACATTTGAACCGTCCATTTCTAATTTATGTGATCCAGATTTAATTTTTTAAAAGTCTATATTTTCTTAAAAATTATTTTAGTAGATATAGAATAAAAAATTTTAAAAAAATCTCTCAACTGCTTTTTTTAAAAAATAAATTTTTATTTAATAAATCACCGTTTTAAAAACTTAAATATGAATCGTCCAAATATTATTAACTCTTCCTACTATGTATTAAATGCTTAGCAAGTAATAACCATATCCAAAACAGACGAATGGTCCTTACTATAGGTCACTTCTTGATAAATGATAATTAAGCTTTTCCAATATTGTTTATATTTATAAATGTCATGTAGAGAATGTAATACAAATTAAATATAATTTTTTATCTAAGTATGGATAAACTTGAAATTTTATTCCTTTTCAGATGAAGTTAACGATTTAACACTCCTTACTCCTTAATTTTTTAAAGGAGTATTAAATTGTAATTGGGAATTTCTGGAAAAACATTAAATATCCAAAATCTCATGCAATGAATGAATCTAGCAATTGGAGGAGGGGTCATAAATGAGAGTTAATTGCATTAATTATACACAATAAATGAATGATAAATGCTGATCTATATAAAAGTGCTTCCAGGTTTGTGAAGGAACACACACAGTGAAATTACACAATAGTGAAAAGCAGTAGGATTGAACCCCCTTCAACTCCATCAGTGTCTGGTCTTTTCCATGAAGACCTTCATTATTATGTTGGAGGTTGAGAACGACGATGGTGTTGAAGACGATATCGATGCTACCAATGAGGTAAAGAGAGTGATATCATATCAATGACATACCAAAGGTAAATATCGCACTTGCTTCTTTATTATACATATACTCCCTCCACTTATAAGAGACGTTGGTTTGGTATGATCGGTTTCTTATACCAACTCTGATTCTATTTATAAGTAATTTGCTTTTCTATGTGGTTAGTTCTAAATATAAATAGCAATTTGTTTTTTCTAAAAATTAAATGCATTTTTCCATCTTCACTTCTCTCATTTATTTTTCCCACCCATTCTATTTCATCCTTTTTCCATTCATCATCATCATAAATATATAAGAGCATATTTTAAGACAAAAATTTGCATCTTTTGCTGATTCATCGCTTTTAATTAATTTTAACCAACAATTAGTTTTATGCGACTCGTGTAATTATTGCTTATGAAAAGGATTGGAGCTAGAGAGTACACAGGAGACACTTAATAAGAGGTTATCTGAAATTTTTTCAAATTTTTTCGTTATTTGACCATTTCACCCCACTGTGCACCTTTGGGAAATCTTTCCCTCAACAGTGTACGCAAGTTAAGACAAAAAAATCTTGAAATCTGTAAAAAATCTCGAAATTTGTAAAAAACATACTGAATTCCGTAAATTCTTCTTGGAATTCGTAAACTCATTTCTTCCAACGAATTCGCAAATACACAATGAAATCATATTATTCCTCTTTAATTCTCTCTTTCTTACACATAAAACGAGGGTATTTTTGGCAAAAAATAATACATTTTTACATATTTATTGTCTTAAGCTATAACTAACATCCCAAACTACCTAAATGGGTTTTTCATGTTGCTTATGATAAGGAATGGAGGAGGAGGGAGTACTATATATTTAAACTGAAATTTCATTTCATGTGAATTGAGTTATTATTCTAACCAGAACGAAACATTTTGGTATATGTTGTTTCAGTGTTTAAGGAAGGAAGGAGTGATTGATTGAGAGCAATGTCAGTTTTCTGAATGGATACTACTTGGAGACTTGCATTCCTTTTGTAAAATGGCCTTGCAGAGGCTTTTTGATTTGGCCATTAACATATCTCCCATCACCTTTGTTGGGTAGGAAGCTTGAATAAAGATTGAGGAACTTCAATGAAAGGAAACTTTTATTTGAAACTGAAGAGATGAAATACACTAACTTTGTATTTCTCTCACACACTCAAGTTCCTCACTTACAGACACTTTGCTTTATCACTCAACTCTCTCAACTCACTTCTACTCAACTCTCTCAACACTTCTCACTTCTACTTCTCAACACTCTTACTTCTCAATTCTCACTTCTACACAAACTCACCCTCAAACCACCTATTTATACTCTTCCACCTCCTTAACGAACGGTGGAGATCATTTTGATCCTACGGCTTATATTTTACATCTAGAGAATTCTATACAAATCTATAATTATCTACACATTCTATATCTTTCTATACTATTCTAGAATAGACTTTAAGCTTCTAGAACTCTCTATAAGTTTTCACATCCTTCCAGAAGCTTCCACAACGTTCCAGATCTTTCCAGAGGCTTCCACTACCTTCTAGAACCTTCTAGAGCCTTCAATAACATTCCAGAATCTTCCGGAGGCTTCCACAACCTTCTAGAACCTTCTAGAGGCTTCCACAACCTTCTAGAATATTCTAGAGCCTTCCATAATATTTTGGAACATTCCAGAGCATTCGAGAGAGAGTTGTTGATTATTTAATAACCTTCCTTTCTTTTATATTTGAATCAATGGAAAGAGAAAAATAGAGAGAAGTCTATATTGAAGTGAGGCTATATGGTGAGATATGATCCTGCACGCATAGGATGATATCCATAAGGGTGTTTTCTAAAAATATAGTTACATTTTTTAATATATTTATTATCTTTAACCAACTTTTAACTTGCGTAAGTTCGTTATTTAAATCTTATATTTTGATCTGGGCAGAAGAGAATACATTTGTCACATATAGATGGTCTTTATTTTTGCTGAGAAAATTCAACAGTGTAGAGAGTGAAAGGACATGGAGAAATACATGAATGTTTTTCTTGTTCTTCACCAGCTTCTATCATTCCTATATTATTTTGTTAGATAACCAGAATCCATGATCCTGGCAAGACAACCTTAACATATATACGAAAGCCCTAGAATAAATTTTCTAAAAATAGAACTAATTTCATCGCATGATATCAAAACCGAATGATGATGTACATGATAAGATAATAAACTGGTCACACTATATACAGTTACAAATTAGTTGCGAAGGATTAATTTAAAACCTTCTGTTAACTACCTATATCAAATCATTTATATATGCTGCTAATCTTCCTATATAACATAAATTATTTTCACTTTCAAGAGATAAATCATAAAAATTTTCACTATGAGGAGAACTTAGAAGATCGAAATGATCGCATCACAGATTAAAATTGTAAAATAACAGCTTGCAGTCATTTACTTCAGATAAATGGTTTGTCAAGGAGTTTGTTTGCTTAAAATGCATTTGGAGGAAAAGAGTTGCCAAACTCATTAGACAAATTGCTACCTGACTTTTGGCCACAAAATGCATTTTACATCTCTCAACCAAACAAACACAAAATCATATCAACGATCTTTCGTGCAAATAATTAAATCATCAGACAAATATTACTCTTCAAAGTTTAAACCATAAAGTAAATTCCCAAAAGTCACATGTGGATCGCAGCATCAATATATATATATATATCTATATCTCCTGATACCTTCTAAAATGATAATTGAATAAATGCCGTAATAGGGCTTCTCACTAGGTAGGTTCCATCGTCCCAAACCAAAGAAGCAGAAGCTATGGAGGTAATTACGTATCCACTGACACTAACATTAAACGACAGCTTCTGTCCCAAGGAACTAAACGACAACCTCGGAGGATTCACCTGTACGTCGATTCCTTCCGGGGCAACCACAGTGGCCTCATATATGGAAGTTGGCGACCCAACGTTTGTGACAGTCCTAGTGAAAACTCGAGCATCGATTGAACCAGAAAGAGTGGAGACAGCAAAAGAAGGATAGTTTAAATCCCACACACTAATGCTACTATTTTGTGTGATTCCAGCGCAAGTACTGTTTTCTCCTGTTACTACTTGAAGTAACGAGTCATTGTAACCTTGCCCACATAGGAAGTTGATGTAGTCGGTTTCATTAGCATCGTATACTAAACCAGGATTTAGTGCCCTGGTTGGATTTATATGCCCAGCTCCAGATGCTAACCCAGCATGATCCTCTTGAGATTCCACAGGTGTAGCTATGATTATAGAAAAAAAGAAGAAGAAGAAATTATGCAAAAAATGATGAATTCATGGTAGATATAAAATGTGTTTTTGATATCACGGCTATTATCATGTATACTAGTTACTCTGTTCAACATGCCAGATCTAATAGAGGCTAATTCAACTAAAGTTTGGTTTGGTCAAACTAGACCTTCAAGAATGCCACTAATTACAATATATATGATGTGATAGAGAAGACAACAACTATATAATTAGAATTTTAGACTACTTTAAATTGGATTGGATACCATAAATAAACATGGAAGGAAACTACTTATGTCTCGTTTGGTACGCTGAAATTGATTTTAGTGGAAATGGACATTAAAATCAAGATAGTAATGAGAATGGAAATGGAGATGGAAATGGATATAAATATAAAAAATGAGGAGCCAAAAAATCAATTCCATGGAATTGAATACAATTCCATGGGTTACATCATGGAATTCATTTTTACCCATTTTGAATTCCATTTCCATTTTCAATTCCACCCCCTAATTCCACCATACCCAACATAAAAAATGAATTACATTTTCAATTCCACCTTTCAATTCCACCGTATCAAACATGGTATTAGTTGAGTCAAGTAAATTATAAATAAAGGTGCCCAAGAGTTATATTAGAATGAATAATTACACACGCCTATAGTCATAATTGCACTGTCAATGTGTTTTGATTATAGACCATTATTGTTAATTACGCACGCCTATTGTCAGAAGGATATTGTGAGTTTTGATCTGATGTTTTCATGACGCCACTTCATCTGCCCAATATATGGGCCAAATTTGGTGTAGTCAGACTTGACATATTTTCACCTTTAATGTGCCATCAAATTACAACAGATGATGTGACACGACAACAACAATCCAATTTAAACAGACAAATTACACTTTTCTTGACTACACTTTAAATTGGATGCGATACCAAGAACAACATGGAACATAATGATAGTTCTTGGGTTGAGTGCAATAGTACATAATGTGTGTGTTTGGGAATTCTGACGGAAAAAAGAGGTTTACAGATTTTTAAATGGTTTCGTAGTTTTAAAATAATTTTTATAGATTTCGAGATGATTTTTACAGATTTTGAGATGATTTTATCTCGGTTTACGTACATCATTTGAGGAACGGAAGTTCTCAAATAACCACAAAATTGGGCTAGGAGGGTAAAAATGCGATGGAGTATTGTGAAATGTGTACCTGATAGGCTGATACCAAATATTACTATCGGTCATCGGATTTAAAAATGCTATGAACATTTTTAAATGGGGGCAAAAATATCCCTTTATTCAAATGTGTTAATTGCCATTACCTTTTCCTTTTTGTGGGCCCACAAGCCTTGTTCAAATTATTATTTTAAAAAACTTCTGCAATAGGGATATTTTTGGTCTATTTAAAAAAGTTCATAAGCATTTAATGAGATGATAGGATTTGGTGTTAGGTACACATTGTACAATAATCTATAAGCATTTTTGCCCTTTAACCATGTAATATTTGATAAGTTCTCGAGACTTGTTAATGAATCTTTTTCATGTTTCATTAACAAATAGTTGGGAGACATTGATAAATACTTAAAATTTATTAGATATTATAATCTAACTGTGATTTTCCAGCTTTTAACAAGCACACGCACACACCTGTGGTCATAATCGCGGATTTGATTGCTGCAGGAGACCATGTTGGGTGGAAGGATTTGACATAGGCAGCTAAGGCAGCTACGTGAGGGCATGCCATTGATGTCCCTGAAGTGATCTCATAGCTTACTTGCCTTCTGTCTCCTTTCACTAAAGAAGGAGGCATATTTGGAGACCACCCAGCCAAAATATCAGATCCTGGTGCTGCTATATCCGGCTATATATGTATTTTATGATACAATAATCCAAAATTATTTCCAACCCAACAAATTGTTAGTCAACATACATACATACATAAGAAGCACACTTGAAGTGAGGAAGAAGTAAATTTATTTACCTTGAGAATGTCAGGCGTGATTATGTTGGGACCCCTTGAAGAAAAGGACGCTACAAGAGGAGCCAAAGTATTGTTGCCATGAGTGCTCTTCAATATGGTTGCAGTTATGCTGTTGTCGTTGCTGTGGTTAATTTCAACAATTTACACATATTAGGGTCATATGCTGATTGAAAGGAACAAAATTAATTAGGGGGAGTTATCACATGGCCTTGAAGAAATGATTTAATTACTGAGAAGTTCCAATAATAAGTAAGAGGCCTGCAATAACAAATTTCTGTGTACAAATTTACAACGCTTCACTTTCATTTGTACTTTTTAGTAATTAAATCTTTTTTCATATGAGACCTTGTAGAAACTCCCTAGCTAGGTTTTTGAGATAATAAAAATATCGTATACCTATTCTCGATCATGCCGTGTAAGGTATTACCATCTAATGTGTTGATCATAGATGCTGGCAAGGCAAAAACAAAATTACCATCAGGAAGTGTTAGTTCATTATGGTTTATTATAATTCCAGTGGCACCAGATGCAAGTCCAAGTTGTATAGGTCCATAAAGGACATCGCAAAGAACTATTTTCCCCTTCACCAAATTCTCGTCCATTGAGTCTTCTAAGCAAAACCTGCACCAAAGCATTCCAAATTTATTGATGAGTAATTATGGAGAAAAGATCACAAGAGGTAGGAGTTATAGCACTTCCTGCACACACACACACACACACACACACATATATATATATATCATGTGAGCCAATGAGTTTCACATCCTTTATCTTTACTAATTTTCTTGCTTTGAGTAGAATTATAATTATAATTCAGATTTCAGAGACATTAATTTACTCACTCGTTATTGATGAAGTACGTACCTTGATATAGAGCTGTCATAACCTTTAAGGGTGTTTGGTACACTCCCACCATAGACTATAGGATACTGAGTGCCATTCAAGTCAAAAGTATTTAGTGAACTTCCCTAGAAAAATAGCAGCAATATCATAACACGTTTTCTCAAGTATATATGAAACTCCTCATCATTTAAAGAATGAGGATTCATAGAAAGAAAAATTTTCATTTTCATTTAAAATGATTGATACTAACAAATGTAAGCGGGATCAAATTAGAGACCTCTCATTTACGAGAGCTTTCATTCTACCAGACTATAGAGTTATTTCATTACCTCCACTTCTTAATATAATAGTTAAATAACTAATTTAAATATATGAATGAAATTAATTAGTTAAGTTAGTTATTTGTAAAGAATGCGTGCTAGTTTTCTAAAATACTCCATTTAATTATGTGTACATTGGAATATTTAATATCAAATTAAATACTATCTAAATGTTATATTTAGAATTAAAGTTGGAGTAAGACTGGTACTTTAATTATTGAATGGGGAAAACAAAGTTTTTTTGAATTTACCTCAAGAACAGTACCATCCCCAAGCTGAATCTTGGTGACAAACTTTCTATCAATGGAAGTGGCAGCCACAGAAAGAGCCCAAGGAGCCACACTAGTGGTGGTGGAAGGTAGAGGACCATCATTGCCAGCAGAATTGGTGGTCAAGATCCCATGTCTCATGGCATGGAAAGCTCCAATGGACAAAGAATCATTGAAATAGTCCTGAGGCGATTCACCTCCAAGTGAGACGGAGATTACGTCGACCCCGTCGGCGATCGCTTCGTCAAAAGCCGCGAGAATGTCAGCGTCTTGGCATCCGTCAGACCAACAAACCTTGTACATTGCTATTCTTGCTGATGGCACACCTCCTCTTGCTGTTCCTAAGCCCAAGCCATAGAGGCTTGCTGACCTCACTGCCACACCAGCAGCCGTTGATGATGTGTGTGTTCCATGGCCTTTAGAATCGATTGGAGACATTATATCATCCTCACCAAATGTTTTGTCAAAACGGAAATATTTTGCTCCAATAATTTTACTGCACACAATTTTTTTTTTTTGAAAATAAATGGTTAATTATAAGATGAAAGTATAATAAATCTTCCTTGTTAAGACAAAGACAAATTATGATGATCCCATCTTTCTGCTATGATAACATGATGATGATGTCTATAAGGAGATGTGTGTGTGTGTGTGTGTGTGTGTGGTGGGTCAGACTCAATAAGTAGTGTTCAAGAAAAGACTCACTTAACAAGTTGATATGCAGGACTCACTTTATATGTATTAATCTCTTTACTGTTAGTAGGTAGAATCCATCTGATGACATGTATCTATCTCTCCTTACAGCACCGTATTATAATAGCATAAAATTAGGGTTCATAAACTTATTATGAGCATACATAGAATATACCATATAAGGAGTTAATGAAAATTTGGCAGTGAGCCAACATGAATATGATGGATTGAATATGATACGAGAGGACGTGTGAAAACATAAGAGTTTGCAAATGTTAAGGAATACATATGAGAATTATATATATATATATATATGAATTAGTTGTAAAAACGTAAGGAGAAATTCAGATTCCATATCTCTCATCATGATATTTAAGAAGATAGACAAATGTGTCAATGGCTTTAGCCTAGTGGCACGAAATCTCCTCCGAAAATGGGAGCTGCAGGTTCAATCTTTTCTTTTTATTTCATATCATTAATGTATGCTCCTCTGATTAAAACAGGGGAAAAAAAAGACAGTGGGTGAGACTCACATAATATGTAGAGCTTACCCATCTTATGTATCTACCTCTCTACTTCTACCAACAAAGAATTGGTGGTTGGAATCCACGTGACATGTGGAGTCCGCCCACCTCATATATCTATCTCTCTCCTAACAGCACCATGTTGTGACAGTGCACAAATTATGGGCTTATATATAACATGTATCATTCAAGGGGTTAATGAAAATTTCTGGTTGAGTCAACATGAATATGATATGAGACAATGTGTGAAATATAATAAGAGTTGAAGATGTGAATAATAATATATAGATATAGGAAAGTACTTGTTGCAAGTGATGTTATAGCAGGATCCCTTCCATTTAGAGGGTGGAGGGCCAAAGCCAGAGTCATTGAAGCTGGGGTGGTCAGGCCAGATTCCAGAGTCAAGTATTCCTATTATTATATCACTCTCTGTGCTCGCTCTTTTCACTTCTTCTGGGAATCCTATGAAGTCCCATGATCTTGTCGTGTGTAGATGTTTCTTCCCATTTGGGAACACTGCAACCACTCCTTCCATTGCTGATGATCAACAACCCAGAAATTTTTCATCTTAGAATAGAACATTAAGAACAATCTCCTAATTTATTTGATGATGACTTAGTTTTATTACCAATTCTCATATCAGAAACTATGTATGTTGCATATGCTGTCGATTAAGTCCCCCCCATCTAGCACACGTATTTTTCTATTGGAGACAATCATGTATTCAAGGAGCTATCTAGCAAAAAATATGAGCATATCTCCCCATGGGAATTTGATCCTTAGTTCATTATATTTTGAAAGATTAGCCATTTCCGTTAGACTCAATCCTTATTAGTAATTTAAGCCTCTCTTGATCAAGCCAACAGATTATGTTTCAAATGAAAGCTTGAGTTTTGACCCAAAAAAACAGAGATCGGAAATCTCGTCTTTTTTTTAATATCAAGTGGTTAATTAATTTATTACCAGCAACTTTTTGCACATCATCTTCCTTGAGCGTGGCAACGAACCCATTGATACCCTTCTTGTAGCTATGTACAAGAGATTTTGCTGCTCCATCGCTACCACACATAACGTTTAAAATGTTATGTAAAAAAAAAAAGAGCATTTGAAACCTCTCTCTTACACACACACACACACACACACACACATTAATTAATTAGTCCATAAACACACACGCACACCCCTACCTGCCAAGGGCTTGTTGGAGCATGCTCATGTGAAGCATTGACCTGGGGGCATTATCACTTGAAGGGTTCCTCATATACACTATATAACTCTGCAGCATTAACAAACAGATCACTTGTGAATATGCTACTAAAAGAGACAGAAACGAACCGAATGCGTTTAGCACAAAGTTGATTCTTATGCTCATACATAAAATTCAGATTCTTTATATACAGTCACAAATCAACTAAACAAACACACACACACACACACACACATACATATTGCATTCAGAAGGAGATAGAAACTGATAGATATAAGAGGGAAAAGTGAATCTCGTGTGTGTGTGTGAGTGGTTGTACCGATCGCTTGCATGAATAATCCATAACTGTTTAACTACGCAGGATCTAATTTGAAACACACACACACACACACACAGAGCAAATGAGTAAGCAAAATGTTAAAAGCAATGAGAGAGGTATTTGCCTTTGTGTTTTCCTGAGAATCTGCATGGATTGGCAGAAGCATGGCTATGAGGGTAATAATAGGAATCAACCAGCATTGAGACATTGTGCCTGCCACTGAAGAAATTAGATCAAAGCTTGTGGTAATTAAGCATATATAGTGGTACTGAGGTTGGAAGGATTCGTGTGTGTGAATGGAATATATGCCAAC
>JANTPZ010008550.1:0-10918 GCA_025593235.1 Vachellia pachyceras
AAGATACAAACCCAATACCCCAACCATCACAGGCCTCACAAATGTTGATAAACTGAACAATACTTTTGAATAACATGGATATTATGATCTATGAACAACATAATAAAAATTCAATCCATACCACTTAATTGGAAAAAAAGTCATATAGATATATCAATGCAAAAGGATAAAACTCATATTAGTTGGCAGGTGAAGCAGGGTAGTTATCATACTATCAGACACTTACCAATCCATAAATCCAATCCAGGAATGTAAAAAACTCCAAAATAATAATAATATATATTTTCAATAGTGGCATATTTTAAAAAATATGGGCTACCCGCCAACCCGTCGGGCTAACCCGTCATGGGTTTTGCCCATATGGGTTCGGACTAAATATACCCGCATCAAAACGGGCCTCATTTTTCATAACCCAACCCACCATGGTCATGGGTTGAACGGGTTTAGCCCATGGGTAAAACTCGTATTACTGGCTCTACCGAGATCGTTACAATATAAATTTAAGGTACCCAACTCTCTTTGCCACGTGTACACATGCATAATAGACTATAGCCATACTGAAGAACTGGCCGCATGGCTAAAGTATGATGATTGATGGCCACTGCAATGGCAATATTGTTAATTTGGTCTGAGAGCCTTCCTTGCATAAGAAAGTTGTTTGTTCTTGAAGCAAAGCAATCTCAACCATGCTGTAGGAATTGCATCGTTCCTAGATATCCACCGTAAGATTTACTTATGCCTCGTTTGGTACGTAGAATTGATTTTGATAGAAATGGATATGGAGATGAAGATGGATATGAACTTTAAAATTATGTTTGGTATGTCATGTAAATGAAGATGAAATCCATATCTTTTTTATGAATGTTGATTTTTTTTGAAATGTAACAAAAAAGACTATTTTGCATAAGGGAGGATATTTTGATCCAAAAAAATTGGACTCCATGGAACCCAAATGAATTCCATAGGTTTGGGTATGGAATTGAAATTGGGTATTTATATGGAATTGAATTCCATATGGAATTGTAATTCCATCATACTAAACATATGAAATTCAATTCTAATTCCATTTCCACCCTACCATTTCCATCATACCAAACGAGCCATTAGAACAAGCCAGACACAAGTCTAATAAAGAATAATATCAAAGCAAAATGAGAGATCAGGTTTGTCTCTTGATTTGCGTTTTCTAGCCTCTAACGTAAAATACTACACACAGTAAACTTATTCTACGTTTCACATCAGTGTAAGGTACAAGAACAAGGCAGAAACTCAGTTTAAGAGAAAATCCTCGGGTAACGCAGTACCGATCAGCTTCATATGAGCCTGTCTTCCTTGGAAGCTTCTCATTTTCCATTGGGAAACGATACTTCCCATAAAATTCTGGAGCAAGGCTTCCTTGAGAGAGCCGCTTCAACCAAGTATGGTCTATTACTGACTATAATAATATTCATAACTTATGGATCATGCACACATACGCGCTCGCGCGCACAAAGATATACACACACACATGCATGCATGTATGTATATGTTGAAGCTTTCTAAATCCTCAAATGAGTTATATTATTATCATTTACAACTATATTTATAATTAAAAAAGCATATAAATTTCAGCTGGACTTCACTGGGCCGGTTGTCGCTTGTCCATCAGCTGAGACGCATAGGTGTAATTAGAGAGCTGACTTTTATTCGACTTTTATTCCTTTCTCGTTTTTCCATTCATTAATCATTATGCTCTTCTTCTGTTTTGGTAAAATTAATTACCCAACCCATTAAAGGCAGTCCCTTTTCGGGTTCTAAAAACAGTTCTTTGGGAAGCGAATATTTCAGGCGAAAGGAAGAAGATTTTACAATATGTGCGTGCCTGTTTGGTCCTCTTCATAGCTGGCGTCATGGAAGACGTCAACTCTTGATATTTAGCATCTTTTATTAGCTGAACCAGCACGAAATTTTGATGAAGACTTTTAAATTTTCATGGCCTATTAAATTTCTGCATTTGCGAAGACAGCGGCAGAGACTTTAGAATCCCCACGTTTCTTCAGTAGAAAAATTCCATATTCCACTAGGTTGTTTATAAAACATGCTGCTCAGTGGGTCAAAAGAACTGCGTCCGTACTAATACTTGTTCTTTGTTTGCAGGCTCAGCAGTGAGCTATCGTCATGGCGGTGGAAAGGTCTGGAATTGCCAAAGATGTTACAGAAGTGAGTTTGCTTACCTTGATGGTCTCTGATTATTTCTCTTTCATGGTCTTCCCCATTGATTATAGTGTTTTGACATTGTCCTTATTTTAGTTGATTGGCAACACCCCGTTAGTATATCTTAATAAAGTTGCGGATGGTTGTGTGGGCCGGATTGCTGCCAAACTAGAATCGATGGAGCCATGCTCTAGTGTTAAAGACAGGTAGAGGTTTCAGTTCTTTAAACCGATGTATAATCTTGTAGTTTCATGTTTCTTCTAGCATTATTGTTTAATTTTTATAAATAGGCATAGATTCCTGTGATTGATAGAATACTTGGTTCTATTGTATGTATGTGACATGCAGGATCGGCTATAGTATGATAGCTGATGCAGAGGAAAAAGGTCTTATCACACCCGGAAAGGTTGGTATACCTTGATAAAGAACCCTCCCAAATTGGGCTTCAAAAAGCCAAGTTTCTAATAATATAGTGAAGTGTGTGCATTGGAATAGTATCAATTGGAACAAAATGCTGTCACTTTTTTGTATCTCGAGTTGACAACCATTCCCTTCTGTGGACGTGTGCGTTTTTTTTTTTTTTCTGAAGAGTGTCCTCATTGAAGTAACAAGTGGTAATACTGGCATTGGATTAGCCTTCATGGCTGCGACAAAAGGTTACAGGCTTATTATTGTAATGCCTGCTTCAATGACTCTTGAAAGAAGGATCGTTATGAAGGCTTTAGGGGCTGAGTTGGTACTCACAGACCCTGAAATTGGACTCAAAGGTGCATTTCAAAAAGGTGAAGATATATTGGCTAACACACCTAATGCTTACATGCTTAGACAGTTTGAAAACCCAGCCAATCCCAAGGTATCTAGGTATTTGTTCTGTGATGGTTGTGATGGATGCTTGACAAGCTATCTAAAATATTTTATATCATGTTAGATACATTATGAAACCACTGGCCCAGAGATATGGAGAGGCACTGGAGGGAAAATTGATGCACTTGTATCAGGTATAGGTACTGGTGGTACAATAACAGGTGCTGGGAAATTTCTTAAAGAACAAAATCCCAACATTAAGGTTAGCTAATTTGTTTGCTGTGCTTAACAGAATATCTGAAACGTCAATTTCTTAAAATAGAGTATAACTTGTCACAGCTGCAGTATTTCATATTTTTGTGTTCTCATTGTTTTCCTTCCTCCTTTTATAGTTGTGTGGTGTTGAACCTACTGAAAGTCCTGTGCTCGCTGGAGGAAAACCTGGTGAGCTATAACCCTTGTCATGCTCCTTTGTTCCTTTATTGATATTTGGCTTCTTAATATTCTATCATAATTTTTCCTTGGATGTTGCTTTCGAATTTGATTGAATAGCCTCTAAGCATTTGTATACCATGGGATTAGAGTATATTAGCGTTTCAAAAGCAATTTCCTTGGGACTAATTTTTAATTGCACCCCATTCCTGTTACTAACCTTCAGGAAGAAGTGGGCTTGCTTTTGTCCTGTATTGTTTAGTGAGATTACCAGTTCGTTTTCCTGACAACAAAAAAATGATTGAATTTACACCAATTCTTGGTCACCTGACCACAATGACTCTTGGAACATCATATTCCTTCTTCAACAGTAGTCATCCCTTTAAATAAAAAGCTGGTTCCTATTTGTTTTCTTTGTTATTCCCTCTGGTAATTTCTACTCTGTTAGGTTTTTTCTCCTATTAGAACATTAGAGTAAAATAGCTTGAGTTTAACCGTTGCTAATGTGAAATTTGCCTTGTTGAATACCTAGGTTCTCACAGGATTCAAGGGATTGGTGCTGGTTTTATCCCTGCGGTGCTGGATGTCAATCTTTTAGACGATGTTGTTCATGCAAGTCTTTAGAACTTTTGAACTATGATTACGCTGCTCTAGTAGGATGGCTCTGAAGTCAGACATGGCATCAGAGCCACAAATGTAATTATGGACAAATTATGATGAGATACACAATTATACAGTAATACTAACATATGACAATTCTTCTAACCTGTCGTAATGGACATAAAAGAGAAGACCAACGTTGAAGAAACATTAGAAAGATTATCCTATTGCAGAATATTTGTTTTGGACAGTTGGAACAGTATATAATGTGTTAAACTTGAGATATGTGATTTGGCAGGCATCAACCTCTGAAGCTATTGAGACTGCAAAGCTTCTTGCACTTAAAGAAGGCATATTTGTAAGTTCTGAACCTCTAGAACCTGCCAGCAGTGAGCTTGAAGCAGTCCTTTAGGACGATTTTATTTTACCCTTTTCTCATTCAATTTTTTTAGCCTTTTAAATATTTGTGTTCACTGAACTTCACTGGGTATTGTAGGTGGGATTATCATCTGGAGCTGCAGCAGCCGCTGCAATTAAAGTTGCAAGAAGACCAGAAAATGCTGGAAAGCTTATTGTGGTAAGTTAATTGAAAATTCTGGTGAAGATATTTTCAAGTCACAGAGGTGCTCGTAAATTTTTCATGGATAAATGTATATTGACACCCAGAACTTTTTATCTCATTTGCGCTCATTAACATGACAAAGCGTTGGTTTTGAAGAATGGATTAAGCAAGTTCACCTTGGACTGCTTAGCTGAAAAAGATTAACAGATGAATTAATGTTGCCCCAGTTTTTTCTGAAGATAAACCATGCTTCCAAATTATTGGCTGTGATACTTTAATATGGGGTAGATATATGCTTTATAAACACTACAACCTTGAGGGGAGCCACACTTTTTCCGGCTTATGAATTACACACACATATATATTGATCTTATTGATTCATCTCACTTGCATGATGATGCTGCTCTCTAATGGTAGTTGAATAAATTCATATTTATTGGGTAACTGAGAGATTACGGGGTTTATTTTAAAGGAGAAAGAAAGTTACAGCTTTGAGACTCTTATGGTGCAGTTTGATATGGATGCAGGTGATTTTTCCAAGTCATGGTGAGAGATACTTGTCCTCTGTGTTGTTTGAATCAGTCAGACAGGAAGCTGAGAACATGACCTTTGAGTCATAAAACTTTAGGATTTGATGGCTTTGGAGCTACACTTGAGTTTCTGATATTGGTTCAAAAGCTATACTCTTTCGGCATGCTTGTGATTCTGCAATAAAAATTCATAAGAAAAACTGTATAGCCAAAGGCCCCAAAACTTATTATAGTGTCATATTTTGATTGTCTTTGGCAGTTAATTTGAGTCTGTTGAAATAGTGTTTGTTTTAATCTTGTTTTCCTCTAAAAGCAACAAAGAATACTGTGTAATTCTTGAATGTTGTTTATGCATCATAAAACCAATGAGACTTAATTTTCTACCATCCAAAATTACCTGAAGTCCCATAGAATGGTCAAATAGGAATGAAAACGAGCGAGAGAGAGATTTTATGAATTTTATTTAATTCTAGTTTATTCCCTTAACTATATTTTAAATTTCGTTTTTAAATTTAATTTTATTTGATTTAAAAATTAATTTTAAAAAATTTTCAGGTGCCTTTTCTGTCTAATACCTGCAATAAATTGCTTAGCAAAAAAAAATCTAAGGCTTATTGATAAAACAAGATTAAATTTTAATTAGATTAGAGTGAAGTGGATAAAAATAAAATTCAACCTAAAAATTACTCCCTTAGATGTTAAAATGGAGTTTTATATTTAGAATTAGAAAGAGTAACACATTTAACTTTATTAAGAGATAAAGATATAAAACTTTACATGATTGAAAAGAATTAAATATAGATGTTAAAACTCAGATTTACCTATTACACGTTGGCCAAAAGAAAAAAGATTTATTTATTGCACAAAATTATGTTTAATCGAATTCTTGCCGTGGTAATAAAACTAATGTGTTTGTAAAAAGCTCTTTTTTAAAAAAAATGATTAGAAAATACCTTATGAATTCCCTAAACCCTAAATGACGTCATGAATAAAGTAAATGACGAATTGGTATTTATCAACATTTTGGGTTTTGCATATTTGTGGGAAAAACAAAAATGTCCTTAAACATTTGAAAAGGAAAAGCCTTCTCACTTCTCTCCAACTCTGGTAGAAATATGACCAAATCTTTCTTTCTCTTCCTTTGACATAAATGACATGTAATTCACTGTTCCTATGTTCTTCCACCGAGTAACGCATTAACAACTATTATTGATCCATTGACAACTTTATATATAATATTGACAAATTCACTTAATTTATTGAGAACACCTGAATTGATTGACCCTGATAAAATTAGTGTGTTGACTTTTTCTTTTGTCGGTGCATTGAGGCTTGAGATACATATGAATTTGGTGGTGTATGATAGGATTTAGATTAAGTAGTAGGTGGTCAATGCTGAAGCACCCAAACTTATTTATTGCAAAACTTTGTACTGCCTCATATAAGCATACAATCTTTTTATGATTATTTATCTAAAAGATGGATTTATTCATTAGAATGGAAGTCTCATACATGTTAATATTGATAAAACCTCTTTTAAATAAATATTGGTAATTAAGGATAATCTGAGTATAACAAATCAGTTTGAGGGAAAATGGGAGGAAGAAGCTTGAGGGTAAAGATGTCCGTGGGTGTACATCATTCATTAGAATGGAAGTCTCATACGTGTTAATATTGATAAAACCTCTTTTAAATAAATATTGGTAATTAAGGATAATATGAGTATAAGAAATCAGTTTGAGGGAAAATGGGAGGAAGAAGCTTGAGGGTAAAGATGTCCGTGGGTGTACATGAGGTGGAATGGGAAAACGTTATTCATCAACCATCGGGCTGAAAGTCAGCTTGTTTGGTAGCATTTTTATTTAATTGCCCTCGTATTTTATGATAAAAGATTACCTTTACATGTTTATTTTATAAACTACAAAACTAAATTTTTATAACCAATCCAAGTGGATAAACATTTAGAAAAGTTGATACACCTTATTCCTTATAAATAATTGGAAAAATTGGTGAAATTTTCCTATTTAAAATTTGATTAGTTAAAAGAATTTGAAATATAAAAAGACATATTTCAAACACTATAATACTACAAAGCAGGGAACTTTTGGAAGATATAATACCATCCTTCATTAACAACCTCAACAGTTACACTTGGGACCTTATGATAATTTTTGAATCTTTAAAACCTTTTATTCATTAATTCTCATATTTGAGACCTTTTTTTAATTCTTTCAATCTAGATCAACGACCATCCCATTCTGCCTTTGTTTTGCATTGTTCCATGAAAAACTACTAATTGATTTTAATATGTCCCTTCAAGAATTTTCACAGAAAAAACAAATTAGATAAATAGTAAATTTTCCAGTTTAATATTTAAACCAGCACTGAAATATTGCATGAGTTCTTTTTCAACATTTCTCAGCAAGAAACTCACAACATTTCTTCTGTGTTTTATATACTAGTTTTTTACGAGATCTACTAATAAAAACAACTCAGTTTCAAAGAGCTTATTAACAATTGATTTTTTCCTTTATTATATGTATAAGATTTCGAATTTGATACATTAGTAGAATTTCTTATTTTTATTGCCGGCATGCATATATATATATATATATATATTGCTTACTATATCATCCAGATGAGCTGTATCATTATCATTTGCTCAGTATATAAATTATAATTCTAAATAGAGTCACGTTCTTCTAACAATAGATAAATAAATGGCGTCTCCTTGAATTGAAAAGACATTTATAAAGTGATGAACAGAAGGCTTAAGCTGGTCTTCACCGGGCCGTCCCTAGATCGTTGTCCATTGTCATCGGCTGCGACGTAGAGGGGTGCTTAGAGAGGTGGCTTCTATTCCTTTCTCAGCTTCGTTTTTTATTATGCTCTTCATTTTTTCCCAATACCAAGCATCTCAATTAGCGTCATTTTAACTGAACCTTTGAACGGAAGTCCCTTTGCTTGGTTTTCACTCACCAGTTTCCTTCAAACCAAGACGATTTGTGAATTTTGAAAATGAAAATTAGACTGTCACCATCAGTATCATCGGAAGATTTTTTTTTTTCCCATTTGCAAACATTCTTCTGTTAATTTTGGTTTCCAACGCATTCAATCTGGAAGCGATTATTTCTGGCGAAACGAATCAGATTTTTCTATCTGTATTCCTAGCTGTTTGGTACTCTAGATGGGTGGCGTCATAGGTACAGCAACTCTGGAGATTTATAATTTCTTATCAGCTGAATTATGTTGACATTTTGTTGAAGAGGTTTGAATTTTCATGGCGTGCTAATTTCTGCATTAGCGAAGACAACGGAAACTTAACAATTTCCGTATTTACAAAGCAGAAAAATTTCAGATTCCATCTGGTAGTTTGTAGAACTGTCAGCTTTGTGGATCAAAGAACTGCATTGGTACTAATATTTTTTTCCGTTTGCAGACTTTGTAGTAAGCTATCATCATGGCTGTGGAAAGGCCTGGAATTGCCAAAGATGTTGCAGAAGTGAGTTTGAGTACCTTGATGGCCTTTGATTTCTCTTTCATGGGCTTAACCTCGTACTTATAGCGTTTCGTCTTTTCCCCCTCTTTTTTAGTTGGTTGGCAAAACCCCTTTAGTATATCTTAATAAAGTTGTGGATGGCTGTGTGGGCCGGATTGCTGCCAAACTAGAATTCATGGAGCCATGCTCTAGCGTTAAAGACAGGTACAAGTTTCTGTTTTTTAAAACGATATAATATCGTAGTTTCCTGTTTCTTCTAGCATTATTGTTTTTTTTATAAATAGGCATTGGTTCCTGTGATTGATAGAATGCTTTATTCTATTGTATCTTATATCACTTGCAGGATCGGCTATAGCATGATTGTTGATGCTGAGGAAAAAGGTCTTATCACACCTGGAAAGGTTGGTACCCCTTGATAAAGAATCCTCCCAAGGGTTGGGCTTCAAAAAGTCTAGTTTCTAATGATATAGTAGAAGTGTGCCCCTTGGATTAGTATCAGTTGGAACAAATTGCTGCCACTTTATGTATCTCTTTAGTTGACATCTATTCCTTTCTGTGGATGTGTTTTTTATTCTGCTGAAGAGTGTCCTCATTGAAGTAACAAGTGGTAATACTGGCATTGGATTGGCCTTCATGGCAGCAGCAAAAGGTTACAAGCTTATTATTGTAATGCCTGCTTCAAATACTCTTGAAAGAAGAATCGTTATGAAAGCTTTGGGGGCTGAATTGGTACTGTCAGACCCTGCAAAGGGAATAAATGGTGCATTTGAGAAAGGTGATGAAATATTTGCTAAGACGCCTAATGCCTACATGCTTCAACAGTTTGAAAATCCTGCCAATCCTAAGGTATCTTGGCATTTGTTCTGTAATGGTTCTGATGTATGTTACAAACACTGTTTAAATTATTTTCCATCATTTCAGATACATTATGAAACCACTGGCCCAGAGGTTTGGAAAGCCACTGAAGGGAAAATTGATGCATTTGTGGCAGGGATAGGTACTGGTGGCACAATAACAGGTTCTGGGAAATTTCTTAAAGAGCAAAATCCCAACATTAAGGTTAGTTAATTTGTTTGATGTGCATAGCCGAATGTCTTCACTTCCCTTTCTTATAACATGGAGGATAACTTGTCACTTCTGCGACCGTGTAATGCATTTTGTTCTCATTGTTTTTCTTCTTCCTTTATGTAGGTGTATGGTGTTGAACCTGCTGAAAGTGCCGTGCTCTCTGGTGGACAGCCTGGTGAATTATGACATTTGCTATGCTCCTTTGTTTCTTTGTTGATGTTTGACCTTTTAATATTCTATCACATACAACAAACCATTATAATATTTCCTTGCATTTAAGTATATCGTTCTATTATAAGAGAATTCCTTGGCATGAAACCCATCCCCGTTTGGCTGTTCCTAACCTTTATGAAGGAGTGGATTTCCTTTTTTCCTCCTTAGCTATATTATTCATTTATTTGGCCTAATTTCCCTTTTTCCAGATAAATGAACAATGAATATATTTATTCTTTTGAATTTTTAACACCAATTCTTGGAATATTCTGTTTTTTCCCACTTAACCCTTAGTTTGGAAGGGAAGAAATTTAGGGAGGACAGAATACTAGGAGGGTTTTTTTAACTATTTGGGAGTTTTACTTCTAGGTATTCCCTCCCCCCTATTTTTCTCTCACTTTTCCCTCCATCCAAACACAACCTAAAAAATTATCATTTTAGACAATGAGTGGTTCCTATTTGGATTTTTGTTTGTTACCACCCCCTCAGGTAATCTTTATTCTATTAGCTGTTTTCTTCTAATAGAACATTGGAGTAGAAGAGCTCAAGTCTTTTAACTGTTGCTCATGTGAAATTCGCCTTGTTGAATCCCTAGGTTCTCACAAGATTCAAGGGATTGGTGCTGGTTTTATACCTAAGGTGCTGGATGTTAGTCTTCTTGATGGAGTTATCACAGTAAGTTTTTACAACTTTTGATCAATTCTTAAGTTATTCAAGTTCATGTAATCAAAATACATCTTCAATTTATAAAGATGGATTTGATACTGGTGGCCTTTCGTTTATTCACTTTGGAAATATTGAGGCAATATTGACTTAAGCAAAGCTGATTGTTGTACTAATCAAGCTTTTCCCATTGGAGTGCCCATTGAATCAATCTCTAATGGTTTTTCTTCCTAAATATGCATTTTGATTATTTCCTTCTGCGGTTTATTCCTAGCTGGATGGCTCTGAGGTCAGACGTGGCATTAAAGTCACAAATGTAACTATGAACAAATTATGATGGGATATACAATAATA
>JANTPZ010008552.1:0-11994 GCA_025593235.1 Vachellia pachyceras
TATTGCTGTATGAGCACATGCATCTTTGGCAATTATCCTGATAAGTAAAAACATTGGTTGAATTTCATTGTTTAAGTTTTTACTTTTGTAGATATGCTAGGTAAGCAGCTTTTGATTGTTCATCAGTCAAGTAAATTGTGTTGGAATAAAATTAAAATTTGGTTTTGAACACCATAATAATCAAGTATACTTTCGAACTTGTGTCTCAATTTTCCTCCTTGACTTCTTTCTGTTGCAAAAAGAATAGTCAAACTATATATCCAGTTCGTGATGGCTTAGCCTTGGTCCGTTCGTGTTGTGAATTGTCTTTTGGATTTAAATAATAGAGAAGACTCGAATTCTGCTTTTGGGAGATATAATTGCCGAAAAATGTTATGTATCAAAAGTTCTAAAGCCATGTGCGAACAGAAAACAGATGAAGCAAATAATTGTATTTGAGGGAACCTCTTTCTATGGCTAACATAGAAACATTGAGAACCGGCAATTTTCTGGATGGTGTATACCATTTTATTTGGTCCTAATATTCTCTGCCACCCATGAGATTATTTTTGTTTATTATGATTATATACTGTGATGTGGGTTTATATTATCACTAAAAAGAAAATGAGAACACAAGAAGTTTGCTTCAGGGCTCAGGCAGGAGTTTCGTCTTCTGGCATCTTTAATATATAAAAACTTAACCCAAAAAAGTTGTGATTAATAGGTTTCTTTACGATTCTTTGCATAATGCTAAGAATTTAATCCAACAACTCCATATCTGTAGGTCATGATGGGGAAATTACCACAACACATTTACTTCTGGGCATTTGGTCTGAAGCAGAATCGCCTGGTCACAAGATACTGTCATCCCTTGGTTTTGATGCTGAGAAAGCTAAAGAGCTAGAGGCCTTAATATCTGATCCTAAATTTACGAACGATTGACGTTTTTTTTTGCTTTGATATTTATAAACAAAAGAATTGCTTTGAGTGAATTGTAATCATTGTTGCATTCCTTTGTATAACAGATGAATGGGATGTTCTGCCCCCATTGATTTGAATTGCAGGTCTTCTACTTCCTAATTTAAGTCCAAAAAACAAAAAATGAATTATGTCAACAAAATAAACAAGTGAGAATTTTAGAAAAAACCTTTAAAATTGTAATATGATAAATCAGTTTTTCGAATTCAGTATGTTGGAGAAAAAACCACATTACCCTTGAGTTAAACTGAAAACGAGGATTTCATTCGAATGAATTACAGGATTCATTCAAATGAGTTTTTAAAACTAATCTCTATTATTGTCATTCCCTAATACATTTTGGCATCCCCCATTCTCTTTTTGTCAACAAAATTCATTTGAATGAATTATATAGTTCATTCGAAAGAGTTTTAAAAAGTTTTAATGCTATATTTGAATGAGCTTTCAAAATTAATCCCCTTTATTGTCATTCCCTACTCCATTTTTGTCAATGCCCATTCCTTTTTGTTAATAGAGTTCATTTGAATGAATCACATGATTCATTTCAATGAGCTTTAAAAAAATTCAATACTCATCTTAAAAGTTCATTCAAATATCTATAACATAAGAATTTTATTCGAATGAGTTAAATAGTTCATTCAAATGAGCTTTTAAAATCAATCTCCATTATTGTTATTTTCTAGTCTAATTTTGTCATTCTCTATTCCATTTTTGTCATTCCCTTCACTTTTGAAAGCTTAGTTAAATGAACTATACAACGCATTTGAATAAAGTCTTTATCTTCTAGATATTCAAATAGAGATGAGTATTAAAATTTTTGAAAGCTCATTCGAATGAACTCTATTGATAAAAATGAAATATGGCATGACCAAATTGGGCTAGGGAATGACAATAATGAGGATTATTTTTGAAAGCTAATTTGAATCAACTCTGCCTCATTCCAATGAAATATTGAAATTTTTGAAAGCTTATTCAAATGAACTTTGTGACTCATTCTAATGAACTTTGTTAACAAAAGCAGATTGAGGAATGACAAAATGGAGATTGGTTTTGAATCCTTATTCGAATGAACCCTGTGACTAATTTAAATGAAGTTCTCGTTTTGAGTTTAACTCAGGGGCAATGTAGTCTTTCCCTAACATTTTGAAATCCATGTTTAATGCAGTGTTTTAATTTAGGGTTATAGAAATTCAAAACTTTGATTTAACATTTTACATTCTCCCAATAAACAACCCCCACCATAATGCTAAAAAAAGAGCAGACATATTCAGGATGTTACGGTGACTAGATTTGCAGTGATTTGCAGGGAACATCACAGATCATGGAGGCACTAAAAAATCAAGATGGTTTTTTAAGCCAAAAAACTCAACCTATCTACCCAAAGTACGGCCTTCGTTCTTGATTCTGCCCTGCTTCATGGTTAAGCTGAGTATACATGTTTCTAAATTGAACTCATGACTGTTGGTCGTTTTACATTTTCAAGGACCGCCTCTGTTCGTTCATTTGCATCATCAAATACTTGTTGTTCCTGAACACTCGAGGTTAGTGCTTGTGCCTTGCTTGCCTCTTCTTCCCAATTTATCCTTGCGATAAATACCAGTATGATCATCAAGCACGAGAAAATACCAATCACAAGTCCAAAAAGTAGTCCGCTGAGCCCAAGATGGAGCTTGAAGGCAAAAACCACGCCCAAAGGCAGAGCCAGGAGATAAAATCCACCCATATTTGCATACATGCCTAGCCATGGTCGAGCCGTTCCCCGAACTATGCCTCCACAAACAGCTAGTGGAAAATTAAACACTTCCACAAGAGCCATCAGCATCATCGTCTTCTTCACTCCCCTTATGATTCCCTTATCATTGCTGAACAGTGGGCCCCATACCCCCCTCGCACCCACCATCGCCAAGCTGCCTAGGCAACCTGATAGTATGCCTCCGACTAGAGACACGCAGGCAGACCGGTAAGCATAGAACGCCCGGTTCGCGCCAAGCTCATTGGACACACGGGTCGAAACACAGGTGGCTAGCGATAACATCACTGAGAATAGCAAGTAATCGAAGTTGAGCACGATGGTTAAAACTCCTACTGCTTGCCTAGCGTCTGCGAGGTGGCCAGTGAGCAAGACTAGAATCTCATAGCACCACCACTCAAGGCAGGTAAAGAAACAGCATGACCCACTTAGTTTTAGCAACGTTATCCAATTATTAATGCTTTGATCCCACCACCCTCCTTCCCTCCACCTGTTCTCCTTCCTGTTCTCAAGAATCAAAACGTAAATGGCCAACAGAATCGCAAATATCATATCAGTTATCCAAACCGCCATTGCAACTCCTCTGAGGCCCATAGTCTTGGTGAGGACTATGTTTATGGGTATGTGAAAAGCAAGAGCTAAAGCGGAACTGAACATGGTTGGAAGAGTTATGCTTTGAGTGCTCAGGTAGGCTTTCAAGGGACAGAGAAATGAGGTGACTACCAAATCTGGGATGAGATATGTGGCATAGGTTTTCGCCACGACTGAAATATCTTTCTGTTGGCCCACGTGAATTAAGATTTTGTCGATGTTAAGCCACAAGAAAGATATGGGAAGTGTTAAGACGAGCAATAAGAGGATTGTCATGAGAAGGGTCTTATGAAGGAGCCTGAAGTTCTTAGCACCATAAGCTTGTCCACAGATGGGTTCCATGGCGCCACAAAGGCCGTTCATGACAGAGAAGCCGGTTACATTAGCAAAAGTGAAACCGAGGGCACCCCCGGCTAAGCTGAGCTCACCAAGGCGGCCCAGAAAAGCAGTGGTGATGGCCGTCTTGGCAAACCAAGCTAAGTTCATGGCTATCAACGGAATGGCTAACCTTCGTTGAACTTTGAGCTCCGAAAGCACCAACCTGACGAAACCGGTAGGGCATTCTCGAGCAACAACAGACGGCGGCGAAGTTGAAGTGTCTTGGGTGGTTTTATAAGATTTAGATGTTGCAGCAGACATTTCCGGTGAGCTCAATGTTACTTGTGGGTAAGAGAATGATGGAGAGAGACTTTATGTGTTGGCTTTATTTGCGTGTCGGACACGAGATCGTATACAGGTATAGTGCGTGTGTTTCGTGAGGGACTAATGGTTTTTTGTCTGACTACGACTCTCGCAGTTATCGCACTTATTCCCATTTGCAAGAACCGATGAACTAATGGTATGTTTGGTATCGTGGAATTGAAAATGGAATTCATTTCATATGTTTGGTATGGTGGAATTGAGGGGTGAAATTTGAAATGGAAATGGAATTTAAAATGGGTAGAAATGAATTTCATGATGTAACCCATTGAATTGTATTCAATTCCATGGAATTAATTTTTTGACCCATCATTTTTTTCTATATTTATATCTATTTCCATCGTCATTTTCATCTCTATTTCCATTTCCACCTAAATCATCTCTATTACCAAACGAGCCATAAGAATTGTCTCATGCATTTCCCAACCAGCTGCCACAACTGTATCTGTTTTCGTCGTGACATTTTCTTTCGAAAAAGTTACGTACCCACTTATTATTATGTATATTGTAAGAGCCAGCAGACTTATTTGCCTTAACTCTAAATATAAGATTTTAATTCTTTTTGTTTCTTACATTTATCATTCCCCTAATTGTCCGTATTGATTGCAATACGAATGGCGCTTTTTTGATCAAATAGATAGTATCCAATGTAATGTAAATGAGGATTAAAATAATATTTTAGAGAAGTTAACATCATTTTATACAAATAATTAAAATAACTAATTTTTTTAATCTTTACAAATTTTTTATTTATCTCCTATAATATTTTAGGATGTTGAGAATAAATAATTCTAACCCTCTAAGTTGCAATATGTGAAACCACGAGTGCACTTTTTTTAAAAAATTCGTAACTTTCTTGTAAATAGGGAGAATTATCAAGAACAAAATCACCTAATGGAATATTTGTCTTTAGTACTGGGGAGTAGAGAGGGTAAGTTAATCTGTGATTCCACTTCCATTGACTTGAGATGGAGAGGATACCAAGGCTTTAATATGTAGATATGATAAATATAACCTTTTGATTCTTTATGAATAAGTATCAATTAAGTTCATTAAAACTCTTGCGTTTTATAGTGTGGAATAAAGTGGCCAGGAATCATGTGCTTGGTAGTAATAACCTACCATATCTTGGAATAACTTTAATATGTATTAGTAGCATTTCTATAACATGCTTTGATAATTAATTAATAAACTAATGTAATGACGTTTAGTTATTAGCATTCAGCACTTTTTGGAGTGCGAAGGTTTTTTCCCCTTATATTGATGTCTAATTGTTTAAAGTGCTGAAAAGCCATACAAAATTTCATCAACACATTTTAAAAAAATTCTAATCGGAATCGTATATGGAAGCTTCCTTTTTTGTATTAATGTATTCAACCTTTTACTTTAAGCATGCGTTGGAGAATCTACCAAGATATATAAATTCGTTTAAAACTTAATCTTTAAGGATTATATTCTTCCCTCGCATATTCTTGAGGATGTGAATGGATACACATTGTTAAAAGGAACCATTAAAAGTCTTGCTTGGCGGTACGCATCTCTCTTAAAAGAGATTCCTGATTCTACTAATTAATTCGGTATAAATTCAGGTGATCTGTATTTACTTACATACCACATGTGATTTGTCGTACACATTATAATCCTATGGTTTATGTATAATTGGCTATATGATGACACTCCCCTCAGCTAATTCTCACTTAACAGCCCCCTCTCTGGCCAACCAACCATTGAGAATGGAGAAGCTAATCCTCAATCTTCATTTCACATGAAAGCAACGAAACCTCCTCCAAACAGACCATAGGATTTTTTTGGAGTACCACAAAAAAGATCATATTCTTGTGTGGAATGTGCATAACTAGTTAACTAAGACTCTAATGGAGTTTGTGGGGTGGGGGTATTTGTAATATCCCGCAAGGGAATGAAATCTTAAATGTGGTATTATAAGTCTAACAAAGTAAACATTAGGAGGATAAGAGAGAATCTCAAAAGATAAATACAGGCATGAGGAATAAGAATATACCCATCCAACAAGTGCGAGTTTAACAGACAGACAATCATATATTATCAACAAATACACACGTAATGATGTCAAAATTGCAAAAAAAAAAAATTGTAAAACAGCCATTAATAATGTGAAATGAGTAAGGGGACTAACTACTTGATTCCTTCCACGACTTGCTCTAATACAATCCTGACGGGCCTACGGAATCCTTTTCTGAAAGGTGGTCCGTTTGTTTTTTAATGTTTTTCTTATAATTTGGCTCCCATTATGAATATCTTCTTTCCACTTAAGAATAGATTCATTAATGAGCACCCAGTAAAGTGATAATGTTGGGAAGAAGTTGTGTCCATGAACACAGCGTATTAAGCTAATCATGTGGTTATCTTTTCCATCACACTAACTATACTCATCATTTCTTTCTTTTTACTTTCTTTTGCCAACAACTATACTCATTCAAAATATGGCCTCCATAATCATCTTTCATAATTTGGAAGCATTTATGGCTATGAAAGCTTCTTTTCATATGTGGGTCAAGCTCCTCAAGGAAGCTTAATGTAACAATATGAAAGTACATGGCACCAAATCACAAGAATGAATAATGGAGATATTGGAGCCACAAGATTTAAAGAGAGAAAGGGCAAAAAAGAAAAAACGTCGTATCTACTTTGTTGAACTTGATGAAAAAGGCAATTAACTAAGCGATGTTGATAACAGAGAAGAGACAGATGGAGAAAAGAAAGTTAGAAAGCAGTTCGAAAGAGAGAAATAATTGAGGAATGAGAGACGGAGAGCTGTAGCCTGTATGGGAGTACCTTTCGTGCAACTTATAAGAAAAACAAATGGTTGCGAGTGGAGATTGAGGTGTACCTCTTTGCTTTGTCAACATGGTAAAGAAACATTTTCCAAGACTGACACCAAATTGAACAACTTTTATAATACAAATTAAAAGTGTAGCTAAAGCAAGTGAACATTGGTCTAATTGTTAAAGAGCTGGCTTATAACTCACATCGGAATGAGTTCAAATCACGCCTTCAATATCAGGATGATAAGTGATATGCAAATACTTTATAAACACTTTTTTTTTTAAGTTTGGAGTCATACCGTATTCTAATCATATGATGAGTTCATGGATTCAATTCACAGAAACTTATTGCACAAAAAATGGAGCCTAACAGGGAAAAAAGGAAGATGGAAGTGCTTGCAGATTAGGGCAGGGTGTGTGCACAACAAGGCGATTCCCACTAATCAATTATCTCCAATCATCATGCCACTAGGATCCAAAGAGTCTTTTCTTCATGATAGTGGATTCTCTACACACCCACAGCTTCTTCCTCTGCGTCACAACACACTACTCCTCTGGGTTAAACAATTTGGATAAGATAATAATTCTAGGATTCAAATAATTTCCTTATTAATAGGTTGCTTGAGTTGCTTAAGTACTCTTCTGGTTTAGTTCAACTAAGTTCCATTAGAAGAAACAGTCATATCAAAATTTCACTTAGCTTTTTCAGTAAATTGATCTATTTTCTGCATGCCCTGGCATTGAGGAAAAAGGAAATTTAATCCGCTATAATAATCAATAAATCCCGATCGGCAGTGGTTAACAATAATTCCTTTGCTTTGATCTCACTCGTCGTCACCTCAGTGGCCAAAAAAAAAAGGGAAACCACCCGGAGTGAGTTCTATTATTGATTGATTTCTGTTAATTTGAAGATATAACATGCTTTATTAGCACTATATTATTACTATTCTGGGGATCAGGCTCTACCCGTAAAGCAAGCAATAAGATTCAAGAGGGGAATGATATTAATATATTAATATATATGTAATGCATGATTGATATAATAAAGGAGACTATAGTCAATAGTGGGATTAATTAAATCCAAACAATAATATATTACTATATCAATCAAAACCTGATTCCCAATATCACTCGTTCTTCATTATTGCCAACGGATCTGGAAGTTTGATTGGATAGGCAGAATTCATAAGCTTGTAGTAGAAGACGCACTCAGAACTTGGTTTTGATAAGAAACTTTGAACCTAGATTAAAAAAGTTTATTTTAGAAAAAATCTAGCTACACTTATTTTCTAGCTAGGAACAAGCTGCTTTATTTTCGAATAAATATTGATATTACTGTAATGACATGTGTTAAACTGAAATGCTACTGTAAGAGGCTTGTCGAACAAACTATGTAACAATTTTGTTCACTGAAAGATATTAAATCAAGGAAATATAACAACGTATACTATAAATTATAGTTTTGGAAATTCCCCCAAAAGTATAAGCTACTCTAACCAGTAACTTTTTTTGGTTTCTTGTAGGGAATTTAAGTAATACATTATTCAAAAAAATATATTGCCCATTTTGTGTAAACACACTAGAATGACACACATCGTCCGTGGGTTCAGCTGGCGAAGGTATTTGACACTCTCACCAAAGGGAGAAGATTCAATACCAGGGAAGGTCACTTTGTTGTGGTTCCAATCGTGGCGCTTGGGAAGGCATCCTAACTCCTCGGTGCTTAGGTAAACGCCTGGGGGTAATTGACGGCTCGCCCTACCCAACATTGGTATGACCTAAGAGGAAGGGAGATTTCACCCTGCCCTTGGCTTTTAGGTGAGCCCAACCCCCTGCCTAAAATTTATGTATAAAAAAAACTAGAATGACGAAGTCCAAAATGCGCAGAATTCAAAATAATTGGCGAAGCCTGAAATGACTTGAGGCCCAATTATAAATGGGCTCCTGATTCGATCCACGAAACATGATTTCGGCCCACATCAACCCATTAAGTCCGTATATTTAATTAATTAGAGCGCAGAAGGGAACAAATAATATTTGTTAGCAAAAAAAGGGAAAAAATATATTAGAAGCAATGTCCAATAAAATGATTCCGAATCAAAAGTCGCGACTCAATTCATGTGCGACCATGCGTTTTGTCGTTTCCGCATCAACTCTGCTTAGAAATAATGAATCAGTTTGACCATGTGAATATAGAAGTGCGTGTACCCTTCCTCCTTGGCTAAAAATATAAAAAAATAAAAATACAAAAAAAGAGGTATTTTAGAAAAACAATAAACATTTGTTATAAAAATAGAGTGGTTATTTTTTATTAAACGCAAATATCCTCCTAATAGGTGTAATTATGTTTGGATCACTATTAAATATTAAATATAAACATTATTCTTAATGAAATTTCAACCTTAATTAGTCATGTACACCTATCTCTTGCTGCGTTGACGCTGAAGATGAAGTTGAAACTTGAAGCATGGGGCTTTGTCACTGGCTAGTGATCTGGCACACAGTGCAGAAGCATATTCGTGTGTTGGGAAGGCTGCCCCTTCACATGCCCACCACTTTTATTTATTCATTTATTTAACTATATTATTACTTATTTTCTTGTTTCCTCTCCTAAAAGCCTCCCCCAGCCACATTTCGCTTTTTTTTGTCTTGTTAATTAATTTTAAGTCTAGGTACGTAGCACCAAACATTCATTTTAATTAGTTTTCCAGCTTTCATCATCGATCATTAGCCTTATCATCTTCTCCTTCACCGGAATCCCAACTCTTGTATGTGCTTGTTTGGGAATTCTCTATTCCCAACGGTACACGTAAATCAAGATAAAACTATCTCGAAATCCGTAAAAATCATTTTGAAATCCTTAAATTTTTCTTGGATTTCGTAAATTCTTTTCGGAATCTGTAAACTCCTTTCTACTAACGAATTCCCAAACACACTATGGGTCTGTTTGGGAATTCCGTTGGGAGAAATGAGTTTACAGATTCCGAAGTATTTTACGGATTTCAAGATGGTTTTTACAGATTTCAAGATGGTTTTATCTCTACTTATGTGTACCGTTGAGGAAATGGTGTTTCCAAACAAGCACTACATATGTTATATGTATGTAAATATTCCAAAATTATATATTCCACCGCGTGTATCTTATGTATGTATGCATGCGCATGCATGTATGTATTCATGTACGTATTCACATCCCTAAGTCAATGACATGTTAGTCGTAGGTCCTTTGCATGCATACATTAGCAGACAATGATAGAGATTGATGTGTGTTGAGAGAGAGAGAGAGAGAGATATGAGATTATATATATATGCATGATTATAAGCAAGGTTCGTCCCTTGCCTGGTTTACATGTCATCATCTGATAGAACCGCAGTTCTAATCAATTAATAAATCAATCATAAAAATAATATATATATATATATATATATAACACGCATAATATTACAAAGAAGTGGCGGCGGATGCAAGTTTGAAATTTTGGTACGTAGATTATGGAGTTTAGCGATAAATACGAAATACTTAATGTCATGGGCGGTGTTATGGCCAGAGAAAAGCATCTTGAGAGATATATTCTAATCCCCTCTCACCTAGCATTGGGTTATAGAACTGCTTGTTATCATTAATTACTCCGTACTCGTTTGGAAAACTATCGAGGGAATAACCATTGATTAGAATATATTTTAAAAAATAACTTTTATCCATAATGCATTATGTTAAGAATGAGCTTTTTGCTCAAAATGTATTCTCAAAGAAAGAGTTGTCAAACGTTAGAGTCTACAAAATAATAAACTTTTGGATCTAAAATGCATTTTGGAGCGAGTTGCCAAACAAACATATTAATATCCTTGCCTTTTTATTTTTCTATATATACCTGCTGTGCACTGGACCAATTCATTTCTTAAACTTGCCTTTTAATTTGCACTTTCCATGGGTTAAAACAATAAAGGGAAATGGTAATGTATATTCATATATTCATCCCACTGTCACCTCAGTAGTAGTATCGATCGTTCACGTGCTTGATCTGATCTCCACAAACAATTGTATGAACCAAAAATTATGTCCTTCTACGATCCATATATCTTACAAAATTAAAATCATAGAACTTTATGTGTAATGGATCAAGTTCAGAACTCAGATTAATAGAGATGGAGTCGAGGAGCGTTTACATTTGATTAAGCCAATTTAAATTTGAGATTGATTACTTTTGAGGCATAGAGCACAAAGGTTTTGTGCATCTTCCAACACAAGTACGTTTCATGGAACCAATGAGATTGCATTTAGCGAAATCTCCAATGGAAGAGATATTGACATTTGTTGGCAAAAAAAAAAAAGAGATATTGACATTTAGTTACGGTAACGTTTTGAAGTGTATCACTTACACTAGAAGGATGTATAGAGACATAATAAAAAAGGTGTAACTTTTGAAATTCAAACTTGTATGTATTCTCCTCCTCATAAGGATGAAACTTCTTACTCTTAAACCACAACAGCTCGTTAATGGGCGAAACACAACATCTAAGAACGAGTTCGCGTTGATATTTTTTTTTGGCTTGCAATTTTGAAATTAAATGTAAGATCTGAACTCACAACTCGTACTTGTTCGAAGAATTTTCATGTCAGCTGGTTGTTTGTTAACCTTTAATGACTTGAGCAATTCACATAGACACGTATATATATACCTCCTCGGACATCTCTTCTTCGTTCGTTATTGGATCCGTTTGGCAACGCGGTGGAAAAGTACTTTTACACAAGCCGAGGCAAATATGTAGAGAAGATTGTCTTATTTTGCGAAAAACACTGTTGAACGTACTTATAAGTAGAAACACCGCGTTGTCAAACGGTGCCAATCCCTTACCGACATACATCTCTCTGACCTCCCAATCTATATACAACCTTCCCTCCTTAATTTAAAAATTAGACAAATTATTTAGTGTATTAAAAAATTAATTCAATTATTTGTAGCAAAAGGTGTTAAATTCTTTAAAATACCATATTTAATCACCTGCATTAGAACTACCTATTGATAAAAATTCTCCAATTAATACAGAGATTGAGGTAAAATTATAAATTTTGAAGACAACATAAATTATGATCTTATTTTTATAATTATAATAATCTTATCGTCTAACTTGTATATTTAGGACAGGAGGGAGAGATTATACTCAGTCCAATCCTAAATATAAAAGCTTGTA
>JANTPZ010008554.1:0-10997 GCA_025593235.1 Vachellia pachyceras
GGGATCATTCGAGCCCTGAAAGAGAAGGCATGTTTTAATTATGTGCATCCTTATCTCACTTCTTGAATGTAGGTTGTTTACCATTAACTGATTCCACCATCCGCCTTCAGGAGTCAAAGCTTAAGGCAGCAAGAATGCACATTTATGTTAGAAGAGGTGGTCCAAACTATCAGATTGGTTTGGCAAAGATGCGTGCACTGGGTGAGGAACTGGGGATGCCAATTCAGGTAACGACCATCTTTATTGGGGACATTTGCGTTTAAGTGTGCTGTCTGTATGCCATCTGCCTACTACTCGTGGGAGAAATTTGCTGCCTAGTAACTTGTAGTTGTGTCTGAATCCAGCATCAGCGTCCCTGGCGTGGCCTTCTGATTTGTCATAAAAAAGGGCTCCTAAATGTTATCTTGGAACTATTGTAACTGGAGCTGTAGATATTTCTCCTCCAAATGATGTCTGTTATCTTTTTTTTTTTTTGACAGAGGTCCGAAAACCATTCATTATGACTGTAGTGAGAATGTGGTAATGTTGTGGTTTCAGGTTTACGGGCCAGAGGCCACCATGACCATCATCTGCAAACAGGCTATTGATTGCATCATGTCTGAAACATAAAGCCGCAATCATTTGTCCCCACTAATCAGGTGTTTCATTTTTATCCTCCCCCTCCCAGTGTGATTCAACTGTTGTGTTTTTGTGGGCCTTCATGGCTATGGGAACATGTATTGTCATCACAATTTTTATTGTCCTAGAGAAATTTGTGAAAATTTGTTGATGACATTTTTCAAGTGTCAATGTTCATGAGGATTTTTTTTCAAAGGACCACCCTGCGAGGAGTTCAGGTTTCATATTTTGCCTAATGACCAAATTGTTGGCCGAAAGCAGAACGGAAAAAGAGAATAAAAGGCCAATATACACCTTAATTTTTATTTTTATTTTCAAAAAGAGTTGAGTTCTTAATTACGATGCCCTATATGATTAATTTGTCCGGTAATTCTACTTTAGTAGTTACCGATAACATTATCAACATGCATTTGAATGCTACCATTCATTTGACTATCAATTTTCTTTTTCCACTGTTTTGTTGCATCACTTCGATAAGAAATTTTGAATGTCAATGGGGGAGTAAGAGTACACATGAAATTGGAAAACGAAAAATAAAAGGGTCAACAAATACTGTTATTTTTTTCCCTCCTGAATTAAAAGTGGAAGAGCGTTATTCTCAAAAAATCGACCAGTAGCATAAGGCATAAAAATCGTAAAATACAGTACGTGGACTTTTTTTTTAATTTGTTGCCTTGATAAAAAAAAGACTGAAAACTCTAATGTGCAGCCCAAAGCAATGATGGGCCACGAAACCATTTACAAATATAAACATTAAGGGATTTCATTCCTTTTCGTTAGGAAAAAAAATTATCTGGCGTAACAGAGAATGGGACATGGGTTTCAATGCATTGCAAAAATGGTCCCGGCGGGGCTCGAACCCGCGACCTTCGGCTCATAAGACCAACGCTCTAACCAACTGAGCTACGGGACCTCGCTTACCTTCTTGTTTCAGTAATATATATATTTATAATGTAAATGAAAAAAGATCCCAATTAACTCTGGGTCCTCATTTGTCTCCCAATTTCTGTGGAATATATATATATATTTATAATCTATGGCTTTTTAGACAACAGTTTCCACCAAACACTCAGACTGACCCTAAAAGTGATTTTGAAGACGGCAGAATCCGTTGCTGGCCACCTATCTACATGAATGAAGCTACATTTGTGCCCATACCAGGAAGAGTGACGTCCTACTCAATCACGTGTTGGTAATTCAATTTCGGACTCCCTGTTCAGTACATGTAATATTGAGGAAATAGACAGTTGATGTATGGGATGAAGAAAATTTTGATTTCACAAGTATTAGCACTCGTATATACGTAAATGGATCCGAGATTAACTTTAACGCGGTTAAAGAGCTGTAGTAGTTCTATTCTATAAGAAATCAAAGACATAGGACTGTGTCAAGGGCAGCTGGGCGGCACAGCAGATCTGCTAGCTTTCCCAAGCCTTGTTATAGAAAGGTGACAAATTAAAGTGGGTAGATGGACAAGTTTAGTAACAGCCTAAACATTTAATGGGTGTGTCAGCGTCGTCCGAAGGTTTTAAGGGTCCCATGACTGTTCCTCCTGGGTAGTTGGGGCAGTCTTAAATTCCCCACCAATATCACTAAATCCTTTAAGGTTAAAAGGTTATTATAAATTGGGAGCTGAGGGAGAGCCATTGCATTTCAAACACAGATAGAGAAGAAGCGGTGAAGCACGTTGAGAGTATGGAGAGAGTAAGCAGGCTTAAGGTGTTGGTGGTGTTAGCTATGGTGGTGATGGTGGTGCTTGTTTCGAAGGTTGAAGGAGGAAGGAAGCTGATGAAGGTTAATGAGCCGCAGAGCTTCTTGGGAGGAGGCACGGGGACCGGCGGAGGAACGTTTCCAAGCCCCGGTGGGTTTGCCGGATTCTTCTGCACTTTCCCAGGAGGATGTACCCCAGCCCTACCCATCAACCCAGGCGTGGGAGTGGGAGTGGGATCGCCGCCTCATGCATGACCAAGCCACCCCAAACCAGTCACTACTTGTTTATGATGTTCAGTCAGATCGTTTGAATTAGTTCATTAGTTTGACACTACTCCAGCATTGTCTGTTGGTCTTCCTGATGCCTCCGTCTAGCTTAGTTTGTGAGTACAGAAAGCTTTCTCTTCTCTGTGTGTAGTTTTAAGTGTGGGGGTACTTAGTGGCATCATCAGAGTGTTTCGTTTGAAGTAGCTTAGCTGGCACTCATGTTGAAAATCATTGAAGGGATTATGAAATGTATGGATCGATCGGTATTATGCATACCATGACATGATTCTAGAATTCATTTTTATTAATATCGCCATCACTTGTGTGTTGTGGGGACCTGAGTTATATATTGATTATAGAGAAATGCGTCTTCACGATGAGATATTGCTCCCTTCTGCCCAAGCAGAAGCGCACGCGTACGTGCAATAGAAGGCCATGCATTTATTTATTTGCTGAAGTGAATCAAGTGGGAGGTCTGTGTCGTAGGATCTGTCATAAATGAAGACAGTTCATAGTAGTGACTGGGTGTATTCTTATTATATTTGTATTGCAGTATACACATAATTGAAGGAGAGGGAGGTTAATTTGATAAGCTGAAGCTATTTAATTGGGCCACTGGCACTAATAAATTGACAGGGGCGGTGAAGTCCAAAAGCAATCCTTATTTCTCAAGACCTGCACTATTATTGGCTTGGCTGAGAGACATGAAGGATCGCATATCATCGTCTTGCTTTGGTCTTAGTAGTACGTATGGTATTTTGTGGACACAAACTTTTGATATCTTGAAAGCGCAGTGTAGGTAGGATCGTGTGTCGGCCGGAGCACTTTGGTAGTGGCATTTCCCTTTTACACGTGGCATATCACTAATAAATGATCTCTTTAATTTCGGGCTTTACTTTGGGGCCCACACGATTGACTTGAAATACGTAGAAGCTTTTGCTAAAAAAAAAATACAGAAAACCGCAATGTACCGTTGCACATGGGCTGTCTTTTGCACCTCCCAGAGTGTCATATGATGTTGGATATTCTTCATCGAGAAGTAAAAGGAGAAGACAATAATGACGCACCCACTTCGGATTTTCATGTGACGCGCGTGTGTATGAGATCTAGCCGTTACTTAAGGCCTCGTCGCCGTCTTGTCCCAGTTATTATTAGAAAAAAACCACAAACCTTCATTCGGATGCATACCGCTGGGCAGAGGCAGAGGTGGCTGTGGCTACATTACGGATCCATTTGAGAACGTAGTAGATAAGTACTTTTACACAAGTTAAGGTAAATATATAGAGGATATTATCTCGTTTTACGAAAAAAATACTGTTGAACGTGCGTTTAGCTTTTACAAACATTATTACAAACAAACCCTATATTTGGTGACAACACATGGAATTCATTTTTCTAGCAAGAAAAAAAATTTGTATTCGTCATTTGCGTACGCTAACGTTAGCTTAGAACACTTAGCCCCGCTTGATTCGGTGAAAATCAGTCGACAAAAAAGGAAAATCAACATTTTCCAGTGGCGACGGCTGTTTGATTCGACAATGGAAATGAAAAATGGATTCCAGCGGCAACACATTTTCATGCTAACGCTAGAAGCTTTCTTCCCACAAAAAATGGTGGGGAGCCAAATTCTAGCGGGCAATGGAAGAGGGTGAAAGACCGACTTACAACTGACATTGCAAATGCACTGCTGCCGACGGATAAAAGAGCAACAGAGGGTGAAAACGATGGAGAAGACGACCACATTTTCACCGATGCCGGAGAAGACGACGTAGAACAAGTAAATAAATCATTTATCTCAAAACATCTAAAAACAAAACAAACCATCGGAGAACGCAACAAGCACCGGAACTGGAGAAGATGATAAGGGGCAACCAGAGAAGATGACGGAAACAACGAGCGCATCTTCACCCCATTCGAATGAATGGGGTGAAGATATTAATATATACATAATTAATAATAAATATAATTAATAAATATATATTAAATAAATAATCAATAATAAATAGGTATAATTAAATATTAAATATAAATAAGTTGAATTTTTATTAATAAATTATTATATTTATAAAAAATATTTTTCATTTATCATTAAAAGGAGTATAGTCATTTGATACAATTTTTTTACTCTCTTTTCTACAATTTTAACCCAACCAAATAAATTTTTTCATTAATCTATTTTCTATTCTAATGCCAATCAAACAGCATATCCCTAAAAAAAATTCCATTCCATTCCAACGGATTCTTGGAACCCAACGGGCCATTATGCATACTCTTTACCCAAAAAACCATTAAAAAAAAGAACCCCAATGCATGCATACTCATCCTTGAGGCTAGACAGAAAAAGGAAATGCATGGTAAAAAAGCGGAGCCGACACGACAGCACATTAACCTTTCTTTCTTTCTTTCTTTTTTTCTCATAAAACATTAATAGGAGGTCAGTGTAGTATATTAAATGCTTTCAATTAGCTTTGTTTATATTGTTAACGTTAGAGAATTAAGTTCATGCAAATCCAACAAAAAATTATCAGACACATAGAAAGGGTCACATGCAATGGGAGTAACAGGGTAGCACTGAAAGGTGCAAATAAATAAAATCTGAATGAATGTGCTCAAGAAGAAGATGATCACAGCAAAGGAAAAAAAATAGAGAAAGTGGAATTACAGGAGACGACACGAATTCCAAAGGCATGCTTTTCTTTATCCTCCCAGATGCATCCTCTTTCATGCGACACCTTTCCGCTTTTCACTCTCACTCTCCCTCCTCTCTCTCTCTTTAAACCTTAATACCCCTCTTCCCCGCTCTTGCCTCCTCCACACATCACCATGGCCAGGCCACCTCCTCTCTTCCTCCTCCTTCTCTGCTCTTCCGGTGAGTCCTTTCCCTCTTCTTTCATTCCCTGCTTCTTCTCTCTCTGCGTCATTACTTTTTGATTCATATTCTTCTGCAATCTCACCATTCTCTTCCTCTTTTCAGGACTCATGCTGCTCATCTTCTCCGATCGAGACCCTTCAGCCCCACCTGCTGCCAATCTCTTCCTCTCTCGCATTCCGGTGATCGGCAAGATCCTCCCCAGAAGAACTTTAGGTGACACCACCGTCATCACTATACCTTCCAGCAATCCCGTCACCGTCTACCCCACTAATCCATCTGCTGTGCCTGTCACTGTACCTTCTTCCAATTCCCCCGTACCGGTTGTCGCTTATCCTCCCCCGTCTCCGTCGTCCGCCGGTGTTCCGGTCACAAATTCTCAACCACCGCCACCTTCAACAGCTACCAATGCTGCTCCTGCCGTTTCCGGGCAGAAGTGGTGTGTGGCTAAATCTGGTGTGTCGCAATCTGTTCTTCAATCCGCACTTGACTATGCCTGTGGAACGGGAAGTGTCGATTGCTCTCAGATACAGCAGGGAGGAAGTTGCTACAGTCCCAACACTCTGCAAAACCACGCATCTTATGCCTTCAACGCCTACTACCAAAAGAACCCTGCTCCTACCAGCTGTGACTTCGGAGGCACTGCCACCTTAGTTACCGCCAACCCTAGTAAGCTAGATCTTGTTATTTTAGCCACTCAATTACTCGTTACATCGGTATGATTCAACCTCTGACCAATTTTTTTTTCCTTCCTGAAATAGGCACGGGGTCTTGCATTTACGCATCGTCGTCGTCGTCTTCTTCTTCATCGTCATCGCCGCCAACAACTCCGACGCCATCGTCCCCAACAACTCCGTCGTCCTCTTCTTCTTCATCTTCACCGACATCTGCTTCATCATCATCACCGACGAAATCTCCAACTCCAACGACACCATCGTCACCAGGAGGAGGCACTTCTGGGTGAGTCGCACTTAAATAGGCTTCACAAATTCTCCAATGTGGACCATTAAGCCTTAAAGATGGATGCTAATCTAGCTTCTGGGTGCTTTGATTGTTTGCAGATATGGGAGCCCAACATCATCGGCGTCGTTGAATTCGAGCAATCCAACGTCAGGTATTATGCCGCTTGTCGGGTCGCAAAGCCCACCTTCCACCTCATGGTCACAATCAGGCGGTCTCAGACCTTTTGTCGCCTCCACGCTGCTGCTGATATCGCTGGTCACTGCGAAACTCAACAACATGCGCACTTAGGAGACTGGGACGAGTGGAGTAACCCTATAGTTATGGCTCAGGTGAGTGTACTAGCTAGTAGTGGTAGAATTCAAGTGACTGAGGATATCTGGCTTCTGGATTGTTGTGCTACTAAACGGGCTGTGGCAATGTATAGTTTGTGAGAGCTATAGTATGTTAGTCATTAGTGTGAGGTGTCATGGTCACGGACCTAATTCAAATTCATTTGCATAAATGGGGTTTTGACATTCATCTCACGCTAGTGCCCGCCTATGTGCTTGAGAACCCTGTCGGTTCATATGATTAAATAAGCAAGTTCCATTTTGATCGGGCTTGTCCCTTCTTCGATAGCACAAGTAGGATTTAAGTGTAGAACAACGGCTGAGATATCACTATCACCAACGCATTTGGTTGCTAATTGTGAAGCGAACGTACGCTACAGAAAGACAGAAGACAAAAACCAAAATTATCAAAACACCTGACTTTTATGGAGCGGATGACTTATCTGCCAGTAAAAATAAATAACGCTACCTCCCAGAGTGCGCACTGATTCGTTTCAACATAGGGCAGCAAAAGGATTCGGTGATATATCACCAACGCCAAGTTATGATTATTACAGAAATAAATCATCTGAGTTTTAAAACAGATGGATATTCGTAAACACACGAGCCATGATGCTGGAGAAGAACGTGAATTAGCAATAAATAAATGAGCAATTACCCAGGCACACGGAAGCTGGATTTACCTGTGATTCTAATATATACCTCAATCTTGAGCTTCCAACAAGAAGACGTAATCCTTATTTCATCCTTCAGTTTTGCTATTTCTTCATCCTTAACAATTAGAAGCTCATGTATCTTCTCGGAGTTCCTAGGAGAAACTTCATCTAACATTTTCCTCAGTTCATCGCTCTTGTTTGCTCCATCTTTCGCAAAGGCTTTCATGATATCGTGTTCAATCAGCAGAACGTCATCTTTCAGTTGCTTCTGTGAAGATTCCCATGCCTGAAGATCCTTCTGTGTAGGTTATCTAGTTGCTGTCCCATCCTAATGACACGAACCTCGTGCTCTCTAGGGAACAATTTTTCTCATCTAATTCTTTTGCGAGTTCTGCATAGTGGAGATCTGCTGAATGAGATGATGCAGCACTTGCCTCAGCAGCTGCTCTAGTTGCTGCGATCTGCGTTCTAAGACCATCTAAGTATCTAACTCATTTAGGTACTGCATCAAATCAAAATTGACTTGACCAATAATTTTTAGATCCACCATCGAATTTCCGTTTTTTTTTATTACATTATTGGAAAAAATAAAACGCAGGCGGTATATGATTAAACGCGATAAGCAAAGCTGAAGAAACTAAGCCTAGTTAATGTGCCAGGAATCCCTAACTCGGGGCAGATCCAGTGCCTGTACCCTGCACACCTAACAAATTGTTGAACCTAAGCCCGAAGAAAAAAAGACAAATAAATAATGTCTACGGTGTACCACAGTGAAAGAATCTATCAATCTTGACTCTGGCCACCGATCAGAAATATGCTGTACAGCGATGGACATAGAAAAGTCCACAGAATTTGAAATCGTCACACCTTGGCTTCAGTTTAGTCGTTCTTTGTTAGAAGTCAAAAGTAAAATTGTATCCGTTATGATAACGAGTTAGAGAAGTACTTTTACACAAATCGAGATAAATATATGAAGAAGATTATCTCATTTTACAAAAAATACTGTTAAACGTACTTTTGGGTATAAGTTAAACGTTGCCAAACAAACACATTAAAGACATTTACTCTGCTCCCATACCATTGCCAAAAGTAAAATAGTAAAGGGAGATTTATTTTAAGGTTTCAAGGAAGGAAGTTATTTATGAAAAGGTCCTAAGAGATTGTCAATGATAAGTCGGGGAGTACAATTGACAAGTGGAGCAGCTGCCATTGACAACTCTTGGGACCTTTTCATAAATAACTTCATTCTTCGATGCCTTCGAATAAATCTTCCAATAATAAAATTGTTTATTGTAGCGACGTGAGATGATCGACTGTTGCTAAATTTAAAAATATTTTGCTATTACTATTGATGAGGTTGCTTCTTGCTTACATTTTTTTTATAATAATTGCCTTCAGGAACCAATATGATAGGGTAAAAAATAAGTCTGGCTAAAAAGGTAACAACATATCAAAGCATTCAGTCACACTTTCTTTCCCCTTGGTTCCACCATAAACAAAATGGAAATGTGAAAATATTTGCTCAAATGAGATAAAGAATCTCGTTAGAATTTAATATGTGAAAACAAATTCATTTTTTAAAAAAAGGAAAACATGATTAAAATTAAAACCTTCTCGGTAGTAGAGGCTGAAGCCTTTAGTTGCCCGTTTCTCTCCTCTGATCTCGTTTAGCAATCCCGTTGGAAGAAATAAGTTATAACTTTTGAGGTTGTTTTATAGATTTTGAGATGATTTTTACCTATTTCGAGATAGTTTTATCTTAACTTACATATAGTGTGTTTGGATAGCCCGTTAGGAGAATGGACACAGATTTCGAGGTAAATATGTGAGAGGAGTTTTATCTCAGTAAACACATGAATGACTTTTGAATGTCCAAACGGACTAATACAAACAGAGCCATACTCTGATAGAAAAAATAAGTTCCAATACCTAAACGTTCTGCAACCTACGAATTTCCTCTTCCATGTTCATGGCTTTAATTTCCGCTTCCTGCGAGAAAATATTCATAAAATACAGCTGGATTAAAGTTTATCCCCAGGACGCGAAATGATTGCTTTCAGCTTTTAAGATTATTATTATTATTATTATTATTATAATAATCCTAGAACGGAGGGAAAAGTTATTTTTCACAAAAATTCAAAGGGTTGTAGTAGTTGTACGAAATGAGACACCTGTCTGTTAGGGTTTCTTTGGCAAATGATTGCTCTTGTAATAGATACGCGCCTCCTTCAACTCTGAAGCTAAAGACAACACGTTGCGCCTAAAACTCTGCTTCCTTTCATTTAAATCCTTTAACAATGGATCAATATCTCGAGCCGCTACGGATGACAATGGCAAAGATAGCGGCGATGATGGTTTCTCCGAGATCGACATGGTTAATAAAATAGAAATCTTAAAGCCAATATGCAAATGCTCTGAGTCAACTTCTACAACACGACATCATCAGCAGTTTCCGGTCTTTCATGTGAAACTTATATCGCCGTTCCCTCCTGGAGCTGTGTTAGTTGGACATCAAATTCGAATGGACTCCCGACTCCAGTACAAGAAAATACATATCAGTATGTAAGGACGAGGCTACTTGTAAGGAAATAGTACTATTGTGAAATGGAAGGTTTCGAACATGAACACAAATCAAAGCGGTCTTCACTTCTAGATACTGTGATTGATTTTAGCATTTTAATTCATTTTGTTTCCTTGTGTTACCTGTAAGCCAGGGAAGCTGGTTTGAGGCGACATGCCATGATCATTAAAGGTGAGTGAGCAGAGCTGCAGAGGTTAGGTCGGATCGGAAGCTACTATGAGTAAAACAGAGGTTCGGCGTCTTCGACCCTCGGGTTTCCCGACGTGACAAATTCCGAAGCGCCAGAAAGGGTCCCATGGGAGTGACCACCCAAGACTGAGCGCGGCAAAACCAAATTTTAGGCTGGGAAAAATCAATTTTTTTGGGTGTACGTGTGTTATTTGTTTATTATGTTGAAATCACGTGTGTACAAGTGAAGATAAAATTTCTCTCATATATTTATTTTAATTTACATAAAATCACTCTAATAACGAATTCATTTAATTTACGTAAAATCACTTCAATAACGAATTCATTGTCTTGCTTAGCTTCAAAAAAACATTTATTTTATAAATAGAACCCAGTTGCCATTGAGAATTCCTTACCCAGATTCAAGCGCCCTGGTCCTGAGATCTCCATCGACGATGCTTCATTTTTGTCCCATATCCAAATCGTTCTTTGCTTCTGGCGGTTGCGACCGCCTCTATTATTGGCTTGTTTGAAATAACGTTTTTAAAAATTAAATGCACGTTCAACAGTGTTTTTCTGTAAAACGAGATAATCACATCCATATATTTATCTAAACTTACATAAAAGTACTTCTCTATCACATTTTCAAACAGACCCACTAACTCAACGTATTGGATCCAAGATTAGAACCTTTGCCACGTGATTTTCTGCCTTATGTTTCTAGGAATGGTCGAATCTGTTAATAAGAATGACAATCTGACTGTTGAATGATTTTGCCGAAGTCTTAGTCTTAGTCTGACCCCTTTTGTGCGGTTGGTAAACAAGGAGAAGAACCC
>JANTPZ010008559.1:0-11824 GCA_025593235.1 Vachellia pachyceras
TGTGTGTTATGAAGGTTAAGTTGGAAGTTTCAGTGTTCATCAAACTCAGCTGACTGTAATACGGATTTGCTCCGATGATTTTTGCTTTTAGGGGGTTGCGCTTTATGTGTGTATTTCGCTTCAAAATGTGGTGGATGACACAGCGAATGGGTTCCAGTGGGCAAGAAATTCCCTTTGAAACACAGTTCTTACTTGTGGAGGCGCACAAGGGTTCTGATATTGATGGGATCAGAAACGGAGAAGAAGACACTTATGCTGTTTTCTTACCTCTTCTAGAAGGAGATTTCAGAGCTGTTCTTCAAGGAAATGAGCGAAACGAGATAGAGATCTGTGTGGAAAGTGGTATGGTGAAATAAATGGAATTTTCACTGCTTTCTATATCATGTTAAATTTTGCTGTTCTGGGGAGAGTAATTGAATTTGGTATAATATATAATATATATTTACCTGATTGGACGAAGGATGTCCTGATGTTGAGGGATTTGATGGGACTCATCTGGTATTCGTCGGAGCAGGATCAGACCCCTTTGAAGTAATTACAAATGCGGTCAGGTAAGTAATAAACCTCACTTACTTGGCTTTTGAGCCTTTGCTATTTCTCCTCCTCATTTGAATATTTGAAAGTTATTGCTAGGATAGAAGTCAACATTTAGTGTGTTTAGTACATGTATGTGATGAAATAGAAGAGACTTGGTGTGAACTTATGCTGAAAAATGCTTATTCATGGTTGAGTTAATCTACATGATTTCACCAAACTAGATATATTTTGGATTCTCATGTTATACATTCCAGTTTCAAGTTTTAAGCATGTGATGGATTGATGGTCCTTTTTTCAAATTTGTTTCCTTTATTTTCTCTGAGTGGCAATGATGGGAGTTAGGCTATGTTTCTCATTTATTTCTTTTTCGTTTGCAACTCAGGATTGTTGAGAAACACTTGCAAACATTCTCGCACCGTGAGAAGAAGAAGGTACAGATGACTTTCCTGAAAGTGAAACCTTCATGGATATCCATTTTCTGAATGCTACAAGGTTGTAATGCTCCTTTCCATGTGTTCTATTTTGTGTGCAGATGCCAGACATCTTGAACTGGTTTGGTTGGTGTACATGGGATGCTTTCTATACCAGAGTCGATTCAGAAGGAGTAAAGCAAGGATTGCAAAGGTGTTATTTCTTACTATCTAGGATAATTATCAAAAATTATTATTTATGAAGTGAATTGTCATTCTTGTCCTTGAATTATGAGGTCTGTTTTTGTTTAATCTTGAAATTAGTGATAGTATGGGTTATTCTCCAAAAATTAACAAACGTGTTCAACATACTAAAATCATTAATTAAACGGGCTGATGTGCAATGGATTTATATTTTAATCCTAACTCTAACTCAATTATTGTCAGACTCAAGGTTAATCGAACTAAAATTTCATAAATCAAATTTTTATTGTAATCAGATGTGAACATTGAATAAAGACGTTAATTTTGTAACCATTATGCATCTTTCTGTTCCTTCTGCAGCTTAGAGAAAGGTGGGATTCCTGCTAAGTTTGTTATAATTGATGATGGATGGCAGTCTGTTGGTATGGACCCTAACGGTAGTGAATGGAAATCCGATTTTGCTGCCAAGTGAGTACCTTTATCTCTTATCCCTTTATTTGAGCTTCAATGATTCACAATATTAAGTATTTATGTTTTGTTTTTCTCTTCAGTTTTGCAAATCGCCTAACTCATATAAAAGAGAATCACAAGTTTCACAAGGACAGCAAAGAGGGCCATAGAGAAGAGGATCCTGCTCTGGGTTTTCGTCATATTTCCAAAGACATCAAAGAGAAGCATGACATTAAGTATGATGTAATTTTTGCAAACAAAATTCTTTCTTGATCCTTGACAGATTATGTATTGTTAATTGATATGAAATCATACTTTAGAACTCGAGTATGATTTTGTTCCATATCACCCTTACAAGTACTAAAATGATATGAAATCCTACTCTTGGGTTCTCTGGTATAAAATACAGTTTCTGTTCTGTATCCAGGCGAACATTCAATTCAAATATTGACAACAATCAATACTACATACTCATGGTCTTTGTATTTTTTTAGGTACATTTATGTGTGGCATGCTATAACAGGATACTGGGGTGGTGTTAAACCTGGGGTTACTGGAATGGAGCACTATGATTCAAAAATGTCCTATCCTGTATCATCTCCTGGGGTTGAATCAAATCAACCAGACGAAGCTCTAACAACCATTAAAATAAATGGGCTTGGTTTGGTGAATCCTGAGAAAGTTTTTTACTTTTACAATGAACTCCACTCATATCTTGCATCAGCCGGTATTGATGGTGTCAAAGTTGATGTTCAGAATATCCTTGAAACCCTGGGGGCAGGCCATGGTGGTAGGGTCAAACTTGCAAGAAAATACCACCAGGCCCTAGAGGCATCAGTCTCAAGGAACTTCCCTGATAATGGCATTATTTGTTGCATGAGTCACAATACTGATGGATTGTACAGGTAAGAAAACATAAAATGAATTCTTGTAGTGGTATACCCTTGTATTAGCCACAATATAACACTTTAAACTGTCACAGAACATTTTTATTTTTATTTCATTTTGTGGTCCTCTGCACCTGTATTCGCTCTGATGTTATATGAAGAGTTAATTCATGTAAATTTGGAAATTTACTTTGGTTCAGTTCAAAGGGATCCACAGTGGTTAGGGCATCGGATGATTTTTGGCCAAGAGATCCAGCATCCCACACAATTCACATAGCATCAGTTGCTTACAACACGGTTTTCCTTGGTGAATTTATGCAGCCAGATTGGGATATGTTTCATGTAAGTTGACCATTGCTTTTGCCTTTTAGTCTCTTATTGTTTGGCTTGTGTTTATGAAGTTAGTTACATTTGGAGCTTATTAAATTTGAATTTTAACGTATGACAGAGCCTGCATCCAATGGCTGAATATCATGGAGCGGCACGAGCAATAGGAGGATGTCCTATTTATGTTAGGTATATGTTCATTGTTGATGCTAAACATTGATTTTATTATGGAAAATCTTCTAATGGACCTAAAATTTTCAAGATGGTAAATAAAGTCATAATAAAAATATATGTATATAAAACATGATCTCACTGAGAAAGTATCATTGAATGAATAATACATGTGTATTCATGATTGACTCGGTCTACCTATCTTAGTAATGATTTTTTGTACTTTGTGCAGTGACAAGCCTGGACAACACGACTTCGGTCTTCTAAGAAAAACTTGCACTGCCTGATGGTTCTGTATTGAGGGCCAGACTCCCAGGAATACCAACAAAAGATTGTTTATTTTCTGATCCTGCTAGAGATGGAATGAGGTAAAGACCACCATGTGACACTAAAGCATCTTCCTTCTTTCTTCCTGCATTTTTTTTATTTTTTATTTTTTTGAATCTTTTACCATAACTGATGGAGATTGCTTTTTGTAGTCTTCTGAAGATATGGAACCTGAATGATTTCTCTGGAGTTGTCGGGGTGTTCAATTGTCAAGGAGCAGGATGGTGCAAAGTCGGAAAGAAAAACCTTATCCATGACGAGAATCCAGGAACAATCACCGGGGTCATTAGGGCCAAGGATGTTGGCTATCTGTCTAAGGTTGCTGATGAGAAATGGAATGGAGACACCATTATATTTTCCCATGTTGCTGGTATGTTCCTATGCATATTCATGGGCTGCACCTGCATTCTGAACTGTTCTTGCTAACCATGGTTTCACTTCAAGATCAGTGGTTGAGCTTGAACTTAAAACACTCATTGGTTCAAATGATATGCTTGGGCCTATACTCTTATTTGGGTCAAGCTAGCTCTCAAAGAAGCATAATGCTGTTTATGATGTTTTACTGCTAGCAGTTGGTGAAAAGAGATCCTCTTTTTATCAATTACTACAATTTATACACACACCTTCTACACTAGGCCATTCAAGTATATGTATTGACTGGCCTAGCTCTCAAATAAGCCTAATTATACTGTTTAGATACACTGTAGTTCCTGTATCACTTTGATGAATTATTAAAGTTTGCATATTTTAATTTATGATGCCTATTTGCATTTGCAGGAGAGGTTACTTTCCTTCCAAAGGATGCATCGATTCCTATTACATTGAGACCCAAAGAATATGAAGTCTTCACGGTAGTTCCTGTGAATGAAGTCAATGATGATATCAAATGTGCTCCTATTGGTTTGATGAAGATGTTCAACTCTGGAGGAGCCATCAAGGAGTTAAATTTTGTATCTGATAATGGAACTACAAGTGTTTTCATGAAAGCACGAGGCTGTGGTTTATTCGGAGCTTATTCATCGGCTCGACCTAGGATGGTGACGGTTGATTCAGAAGAAGTGGAGTTTAGATATGAGGAAGCATCTGGGCTGGTAACTATTGACTTGAGAGTACCAGAGAAAGAGCTGTACCAGTGGAACGTATCAATCAACTACTGATACATGAATCCCATATTTTTTGGGGATCATGCCGGCTTGGATTATTGCATCACCATTTACCACGTTTGACAGAAATATGATTTAGACAACAGAATTTGAAGCGATGGTGCCATGAGTCATCAGATTAGGGATCAGAAAGCTTTTCTAGTTTCTTGTGATATATATCTGCTCATCTGCAGATCACAAAGAAAGAAACTAAGAAGGCTAGGAAGCTTTCTAAATCTGTTGTAATATGTTTTATTTATTGGAGGGAGGCTTAAAAGGGGCTATATTTGAATGGTTCTTGAAGTTGAAACCTCCTGGAAGAAGAATGCAGTCACAGACACACACACACACACACATGCAATAATGCCCAACTTGGGCAATTCCAGAAATAAAAGCATGAATCTATAGAAACAAGTAGTTGTAGAACATCAAGGCCAATTTGCGGCATGTGTTGGGCAATTCCTTCTCTTTATACCCTGTAAATAGGATCTTAATAATAATTAATATTAACATGTTAATTGCTCCATCTGATCCATTTTCTTAGATATTTGTAGCTAATTCAATAAAAATGGTTAAAAATATTGAATTTTTATGAAATTTAAGTGGTTTCCTTTTTCTTCATGAGGAAAATTTAAGTGATCTTCAATAATATCCTTATTAAACTACATTCAACTCCAACATTACATTAATTTCAACTCTCTCACTACCCTTGAAAAAAATATTTTAGAAGGCATCTTATAAAATGAACCGAAGGGGAAAATATATTTGTGAAAAATCGTGGAAAGAAGCAGCATATTGTTTATAAACCCTAAATAATATGAATCATCTAAGATTCCATTCTATCATAATGCTCTGGTTCAGTTTAATCAAGACAGCAAAAATAAATAATATAAAAAATATGAGGAAAAAAATACAGTGAGATGGCGTGTATCATCAATATATATATATATTGTCTCAATGCACATTGGGACGAAGGCTAAATCTTGAAGGAAAAGTCTCATAGAGTAAGAATATAATCCTACGTATGCAATAATGCACACCTTGGGCAATTATATAAAAAATAAAAGATTGAAGCAATAGAAATAATTATACAAAATCTTTAATTTCTATGAACTTTGGATCCGTCCATGATAAGACCCTCTTAATTACTAGTATCATATACCCTTTATCGTTAAGTTATGGTTGTTTTTTAACAAAACTTGCAGAGAAATGCTTACATGCTACGTGCAACCCGCTCCATTGAAAATATTCTAATTATATTTATTTGTGAATCTTATATCATATAAATTTTGTTGATTGTTTCTTTCTCCTCGTAATACATTACAATTTATATTTGTGGGATTTACAAGAAAAGATAATTGAAAAATTTTTATTGGAAAGAGTTCTGATGACGTGACATTTGAGAGTGTGTAGGCATTCATTAGAAAATTGCCATGTCAATCCCCGTAATCTACTACTATATGGACAGTTACACCCTTCATGAGTTAACATTTAGACATTAACATCTTTCTTTTTTTAGTTTTGATAGAGTTAATAATATCATTTCACATTTATTTTTAATTTTCACTCCCTTTCATTACCTTATTAAATATGGACATATATAAAAATATTTAATACTCCTTAAAACAAGTAAAGGACTGGCAAAAAGAAAAGGCACCTAAAAATTAAATAAATCTCTATAATAAATATAAAAGGGCCTATTGTATTAATTTTATATTTAATTTATGTGTTGACTTTACTCTTGTATGTTTCGTAGATATTCAACAGGGATAAAATTAAAAATTGTTGAATTTTAAGGTAAAGTTAATAAGAATTAAGGTTTTATGTTATCTATGTAAAATATGTCAAAAATGATTTATAAATATAATGCTAGAGGTATATTATAAACAAAATGTTGCAAAATTATCAATAAGGTTGATTTTAATAAAAGGAATTATGATGTATATTAGTTGATGTCAAATATACTTTCTTTTCCTTTTTCTGTAAAAAATTTTGTTGATATAAAATATCTATAATTTTTTTATACATATAAAACACCGGTATTCTGCAAATCTTATACATGCAGAATACCGATATTTTCATTTAGGTCATTTTCAACAATAAACTTTTTAACGAGGAGTTTCTGCTAATTTTCCTAATAAATATTCCTTATTAACAAATGTTATATTGGGTTTGTTTGCGACAAAGTTTGAAAAAGTTAAACGCACGTTTAACAATTTTTTTCGTAAACCGAGATAATCTCCTCCACATATTTATCTCGACTTGAGTAAAAGTACTTCTCTACCGCATTCCCAAACAAGCCCATTGTTAACAAAATTGTTAGGTGATTTTGTAGATGAAGTTGAGAGAGACATGATGTTCTTCAGTAAAATTCTGTGTGCGAGCAAGTTTCTAAGTTTTCTAAGCTTCTGATTATTTTCACACAATAAATTCATCAAATAAATAATGCTTATAAATCCATAAAATGACGTGTAATGAGATTTTAAAGAACAATAATTTCAACTAACAACTATTTTCACCCCGACGTACTTTTTATAATCGATTGCATGGATCCCACGTTATCATCATCATCGTTATTATTATGCTTTATCAATGATTAAATTTTTCAATATATTCTTAACCCACTCAATAATTTCATTTGACTGTTTTCTTTGCTTCCGTACGAAGTGAAAAAAATAAAAAATCGATGGATCGTTTCTCGATCCAGTCTTGTTCACCATTTGAATCAAGAGAATAGATTGACCGGTCAAACCCAGTTAAACCGATCGGTTGAGCCAATCAACCAATTTTTTTAAAAAGAATACTTAAAAGCTATAAACATTGAAAAAATGTAACCATAGTGGAAGGTTGTGACTCTCTGTTTAATTCTCTATTTTATATTTAAACAAATTCTGCTTATGAGAAAATAAGATAAATTTAGTTTATTTTATTCTAATTATTTTTATTTTTGATGTTTAATTAAACTCTAAAAATTTAAAATATAGAAAAAGAATTTAAAATATGGATAAAATAAAAAATATTCTAGTTCTTTTCTCTTAATTTTTATAAAATATAATATAATGAATTATATTATTTTAATATAATTGGTCTGACTCCGGGTTGACCTCGACCTGATCTATAAATCCTTGAACCATTATCTCACCAAATTCAGTACCCGTTTCAATTTTTTAACATTTTTTTCTTCAATACCAGGGTCTTTGTTACTAGTTATATACTATTACTTGATCTACCATTTTGAATATTGCCTTTTTTTTAATTTGTGTAGTATTTATATTTTATATTTTAAGCCTGTATTTTTTTTAACATTTAAAATTTAAGTTATTTGTGGAAATTTCTGAAATTGGCAATTCTTAACTACGATTTATGTCATTTTAATACCCTCAACTACATTTTTGAACAAATGGTCCTGAGATTGGGAAAACTTACAAGTCACAACTTTGATAATCCATCATTTCCTACCTGACTTTTTCTCTCTCTCTATTCCATCATGTCCTTTACATAATTTTGGAAAAAAAAAAATTACCCCATGATTTTACTTGAAAAATCAGTAGGTATATTAAATTGATATAAAATTAGTAGGGATGCTTAAAAATTAAAGAAAAAATTATTGAAAAATTACATACTATTACAAAATTTACTGTCCTAAAACAGGTAAAATCTGTTTAAGATGTAAGTGCGACATAACAGAAAAAATTTATACATAACTGAAAATACGTTAATACAACTGGAAAATAATTAAATCCATTAAAGGCGAGTTGCAATAACTTATAGATTTGGGTTCTTAAGTATTTTTGGATATATAGTAAATTTTCACTTAGCTGCAATAACTTGTACGTTAATACTCCCCGTTGCTATTTATAAGTAATATTATCTCTCATATTGTTAATTTTTCATATAAGTAACAGTTTAACTTTATCCAAAAACATTTAAAGCATTTTTTTAATTTTTGACCCCAATTAGTCATATATTTCTCTCATATATTTTTCCCACACATTCTCTTTTATACTCCCCGGAATTATGATGTATATTAGTTTATGTCAAATATATTTTCTTTTCCTTTTTTGTAAAAAAATTTGTTGATATGAAAGATCTATTAATTTTTTATACATATAAAGCATCAGAGTTCATTTAGGTTATTCTCATCAATAAAATTTTTAATGAGAAGTTTCCCCTAATTTTCCCAATAAATATTCCTTATTAAAAAAGAAAAAGAAAAGAAAAGATCCACATGGGACTATTATTAACAAAATTGTTAGGTGATTTTGTAGATATTAGGTGATTAGAAGGATGAAGTTGAGAGAGACATGTTCTTCAGTAAAATTCTGTGTGCGAGTAAGTTTCATTGGTTTTCTTCTGAGTGATTATTTTTCTAAATTTCTGATTATTTTCACACAATAAATTCATCAAATAAATAATGCTTATAAATTCATAAAATGAAGTGTAATGAGATTTTAAAGAACAATAGTTTCAGTTGAAAAATAACAACTATTTTTTTTATCAAAACTAACAACTATTTTCACCCCTAGTACATTTTATAATCGATTACATAGATCCCACATTATTATTATTATTATGCTTTATCAATGATTAAATTTTTCAATATATTGTTAACCCACTCAATAATTTTGTTTGATTGTTTTCTTTACTTTCTTTCAAAGTAAAAAAGTCACTAGATCATCCAGAAATCAGAGAACCGATCCTCAATCCAATCTAATTGACCAGTTGAACCAAGAGAATGGATTGACCCATTTAACCCGGTTTAACCAGTGGGTTGGGCCAATCAACCGATTTTTTAGAAAAAAAATTTCAAAGTTAAAAACATAGAAAAAATGTAACTAGAGTGGGAAGACGTGACTTTTTATTTAATTCTCTATTTTTTATTTAAATAAATTTATTCATGAAAAAATAAGATAAAATTAGTTCTTTTTATCCCAATTATTTTTATCATTGATATTTAATTAAGCTCTTTAAAATATGGCTAAAATAAACAAATAAAACATGGGTAAAATAAAATAAAATAATATTCTATTTTTACCTATTAATTTTTTATAAAATAAAATAAAATATACTAAATTATATTATTATAATATAGTTGGTCTAACTTAGAGTTGACCTCAATCTGATTTATAAATATTTGAACAATTGTCTCGCCTAGTTTAATTTCCTGTTCGATTAAACCTTACTTTCTTCAATACCCGGTTCTTTGTTTCCCGTTCTATACTATTACTTGATCTACCATTTTGAATATTTTCCTTTTTTTAATTTGTGTAGTATTTATATGTTATATTTTAAGCATGTATTTTTAATTTTTTAATTTTTAAAATTTTAAAAAAATGAGTATTAAAAAAATCAAAGTTGAGTACTAAAAAAATCGATTCAAATAGATTTTTATTGTAAACAAGAATTTAAGTTATTTTTGGAAATCTCTGAAATTGGCAATTCTTAACTACGATTTATGTTATTTTAATACCCTCAACTACATTTTTGAACAAATGGTCCTGAGATTGGGAAATCTTACAAGTCACAACTTTGATAATCCATCATTTCCTACCTGACTTTTTTTTCTCTCTCTAATCCATCATTTCCTTTACATAGTTTTGAAAAAAAAAATTACCCCATGATTTTACTTGAAAAATCAGTAGATATATTAAATTGATATAAAATTAGGAGGAAAGCTTAAAAATTAAAGAAATTTTTTTTGAAAAATTACATACTATTACAAAATATACGGTCCTAATAAAGCGGGTAAAATTTGTTTAAGATGTAAGTGCGACAAACAGAAAAAATTTATACATAATTGAAAATACGTTCATAATTACATCCATTAAAGGCGAGTTGCAATAACTTGTAGATTTGGGTTTTTGAGTACCTTTTGAATAGTAAATTTTACACTTAGCTGTGTTACTCCTTTAATACTATTTATAAGTAATATTCCATCTCGTATAAGAAAGAGTTTAGCTTTATCCAAAAATGTAACGCCTTTTTTTCATTTTTGACCCCAATCAGTGATTCGTTTCTCTCATATCTTTTTTCACTCATTCATTTTCATACTTATCATTTTGAAAGACAAGGGCATGCTTGAAAAAAATTATATTTCTTTTATATTTATTATTTTTAAGAAATGCATTGAGCGAGAATAAAATGAAAGACATTGTAAATGATATCATCACTAAGTTGAATTATGGAGGAACCATACTTAACCTCAGAATCTGTGTCTGTTTTCTCAACGAACTATCCAAACGGAGCCATTGTTGTTTGTGGCAAGTGGAAAAATAACTTTATAACACCATAACTAGTCATTAACAGAACGTTTACTTATCAATTGATATGTTAGGATAAACTTATTTTTCACAAATGCAATTAATTACATATTAATCCATTGAGACTTCATATCAATTTAATAATTTTTTGAAATATTATCACAATAATTTACCTGGATTTGAGTGTAATTATGTGCTGAATTCTTGGAGCAGGACTTACAAGGATTTTGCATTTGAAAATGGACTTTTCTTTCCTTGTAGAACGAGATCTGGCCTCACAATACCTCACAGGTGAGATTATATGTTGTCATGCTGCGTCTTTCTTTGGAAAATTTACAATCACGTCACAACAAGAAGAATTAATGAATAAAATGTCTGAAAGATTGATAAAATTATCATCAGATCTCAATAAAATTAGTAAAATTACCATCAAGTCTCAGCTACTAAAGTTGTTAATGGAAGCATCCACTGTTAATATAGCTTCCGAGGTTATTAATGACAACTGGATGACAAATCCTTAGGACATTTTTGTCATTAATTCCCAAGCAGTTGTTATTAACAACTTCACCAACAATCAATAACAAACGGACCAGCTACTGCTGAGGCCTGATAGTAATTTGATCAATTTTTAAATCTTTTATTTATTAATTTTTTTTGTTGAGATCTGATTTTAAATTTTCCTTCAAATTTTCATCTTTCAAACGGTAACTAATTTGAACAGACGTTAAATCTAATGACCGTGATTAATCGAGGAATCTAAATTTAAATTTTAATTAAAAGAGTTACACAAATTAAACATCTAACAGATTTTTTAATAATTTTTTATTTAATAAAAATACATGTATCTAGAGAAAAAAAAATATAATTAGTTTCTATGCTCATACGGTAATCATCCTAATAGTGAAACCTATATAGTTCACAAGCAATTTTAAACTGTTTGAATTTAAAGCTTTCAACTAATAACTTCTAATTAAAAAATTATTTTTTAAAAATGACATTCAAGAGGTTATTTTTATTTGGGAAATTTACTGTGCAGTCCCACATAAGGGACTTATTTATCAAATGGTCCCAAGTTTTAAAATATTTATCAAATGGTCCCAGAGGTGTTG
>JANTPZ010008562.1:0-10642 GCA_025593235.1 Vachellia pachyceras
GAAAAAGTGAATATTCATTTGCCCAAATTGATGATCTGCTAGACCAATTGAGTGGAACCAAGGTGTTTTCTAAGATTGATCTTAGGTTAGGCTACCATTAACTTCGTGTACGAGCATATGATATTGCTAAGACAGCTTCTCAAACTAGCTATGGATATTGTGGATTTCTAGTAATGCCGTTTAGATGGATGAATGCCTTGTAGTTTTATGGATCATATGAATTGTGTTTTCGGCAGTACCTGGATTGGCTTGTCATAGTATTTATTGGTGATATATTGGTGTACTCTAAATCTTTGGAGAAGCATAATGGGCATTTGCGAATAAATTATATAAACTTGTTCCCTGCATTGCTTTGCCGCTGGCTAGGCTCATTTGGAATAATTAAATTATTATGTGGGGTGGAAAAATATGAGGCCAATTTTTGAAAATTGATGAGGAGACAGGCCTACCTGGACCCTGATATTGGAAAGGTCGATGTGTCTCACATCAATTAAACCCAATTTCTAAAAATTGATGAGGAAGCATGCCTGCCTATACCCTGTTGCTATTGACACATAAGGGAAGTTCGCTGTGTCTCACGTCAATTAAAGCTAATTTCTGAAAATTGATGAGGAGACATGCCTATAGACCTTGATGCTAGTAATCCCAGATTCAAAGTAGACATGTGTGGTCTATGGTGATGCTTGTGAGCATGGACTGGGAATTGTGTTGAAATAACAAGGGAAGGTCGCTGTGTCTCGCATCATCTAAAGCCTTATGGTGAAAATTTTTCCCACATTTGAATTGGAGTTAGCAGCGATTGTTTTTACTCTAAAGATAGGGGAGGCACTATTTGTGTGGAGCAACCATTGGCCTGTGTGGTGATTATGAAAGTCTCAAGTATTTACAATATTGAAATGAAATGAACTTGAGATAAAGGCGATGGGGGGAATTGCTCGACGACTATGACTATTGGATTGTGTATTATCCAGGGAAAGCCAATGTTTTAATTGATATATCGGTGGCACACTAAGCCAAAAAATGGGGCAGGTGATTATGATGCTCATGGGAGAGCAGGGATTGCTCGATGGTATTCAGTATAGGAGTTGGATGGGAAATTTGTATGTGAGACCTAACGGATCTGGCACCACTCAGATTATTAACAATATGGAAGGGAAAGTTAAAGAGGCTCAAATGGTTGATCAGTTTGCTCAGTCTGTTGAAACTCAATTAAGCCTTGAGGGAACGCTGAATTTCATAAGCATCCCGAGGGAATAATGAAGTTTAAAAGCAGATATTATTGTTAGATATGATTAGTTTTGATGATGTCAAATATAATAGAGCAAAAATTTTTTAATCCATATTGATATGTCAAACATAAAATAGCAAAAAGTTTTTACAATGCACATTGATTTACTACTATATTTACATTCTTTTAATTGGAGGATGATGTGGTTAAATAACTTATTTTGAATGTTAAAATATTTTAAATAGATGTTTTATCATTATACATTGATTAACCATTCATCTCATCTTTATTTGGGTGCTCAGACTAATTCTGGAGTTAATGCTCGAGCACAAACTCAAACACTCGAGTATAATGAGTTTTCGGAGTCAACACTTGAGTATTGGGCCATAATACTCAAGCATTGACATCGGGGAGTCAATACTCAAGCACTGGACCATAATACTTGAGTATTGGCCTCTTGGAAGTTGATGCTCAAGCACTGGATCTCTAATGCTCGAGCATCAGCCTCCTTTGTTTTCTATTAGCTTGATATATGTCTGATATTTTGATCATATATCCTAAAATACAACTCTGATTGATGTGAAACCAATTTCATATGAAGCTAGACTCAAAATTCGTTTCATATACACCAAGAAAAGCATCAAATGATTTCAAATGAAGAAGATATAAATTTCTAAACTTGGTGGTCAAAACTGAACGCATTATTTCTGACCTTTGCTTATTGAATCTATCATAACTTTCTTTACATAATATATTTGGGGCTGGTTCTTGTTTCATGTGAAATAGACTTTTAGGGATTTCCATTGATATATTATTTACAAAGTTTGGAGTTTAATTGAAAGAGATATGGTCGTTGAAAGTTGAGCTACAAGCTAATGCTCAAGCACTGGCACCTAGTGCTTGAGTATCAGGCTTCACAATCAGTTTTTCTCCACAAAACTTGCCAATGCTCTAGCACTGGCACCTAGTACTTGATCGTCAAGCTCAAAAATTAGTTTTTCACTCAATGCTCCAACATACGGATCAAGCAAAGCCAGCACTCGAGCATTGACACATAATGCTTGAGCATCGTGCTTCTGGGACTCAATGCTTTCACAGAATACTTCAAGCACATGTGAAAGCATTGCCAATGCTCGAGCACTAGCACCTAATACTCAAGCATCAGACTTAAAACAAAGATTCCTGGAAAGTGCTGTTAACGAATACTGCAAGCATTGACTGCAAGCACCACCAATGCTCGAGTACTAGAAACCAATGCTCAAGCATCGAGTTTAAAATTTTTCTATTCACTTGTGCTTTCTAAAAATGCTCTAGCACGCTCTGCAAGGACTCATAATGCTCGAGCACCATGACTTAACACTCGAGCATTGAGGATTTCAAAACATACTATTTTTCAATACTTGCACAGAATGCTCGAGCAATCTTAAGAAGCATTGTCATACTCAAGGGGCTTGTTTGGGAAGTCCGTTGGGAGAAATTACTTTTGAAAATGACTTTTGGTAGAATGAATAAAATTTATGTTTGGATAAACCGTTAGTAAAAATACAGTTACGTTTGGATAAACCGTTAGCCAAAATGACTTTTTGTAAAATGCATTTATGTTTGAATTGAAATTTGGAAAAGTGATTTTTAGATGAAAATTACTTTTTTATAAATATCATTAATATATATAATTATTTTATACTTTTTAATGAAATTAAAAAAATAAAATGATAAAATTGAAGGTTTGAAAAATATATTTTTATTAAATACAATCGAAAAGTAAAATTATGGTTATAAGTATTACATAACGAATAATTAACTCGGTAATAATTAATTCGTAAAGATAGAGAAATTACGATTTCTGAACTCGGTAATGAAATGGTTTCTGAAGATAGAGAAAAATCAAAATAAAAATTACGTCCTCTCTCTGCTACATCAGCTTGTAACTCCAATTTCTTCATCATCTGGATTCGCCCCCTTTCCTTCTTCCTCTTCCTCTGGTTGGCCTTTGTTGCAGATCCTTCATTTGAGAAGAAAACTCACAGGCTCGCATCAAATCCTTAGCTTCCTTGATCAGATTTGACATAGTTGAAGCTTTATTAATTACCCAGCTAATTAGCATATGCATACATAATATTCACAATGATTCGTTGTGCCATGAAAAAACATCTTGAAGCCCAAATTTCTAATCTCCCCAGTGAAGTTCATCAAACTCAAACCCACCATTCAGCAGATTAGCCAACCTGCAGCCATAAACGGTGAACCAGAGACACGCCGATGATGATACAGCAGTTCGGTTTCAACTTCGGAGAGAGAAAGTAGACGGTGGGAACAACTCAGCTTCAAACGGTGTTGAAGCAGCAGACAGTGAGAACACAAACAAAAGACAACAGCTGAGGGCTTCGGGTATTGAAGTGGAGCTTTGTTGCAGTGGATTTGAGGAGAAGCTTTGTTGGGAGTGAATGCATTTCAGCAAGCCACATGAGTTGCATGATGCGAACGGCTTCATTGAATGGAATCCGTCCTTGCTGCCTGGTGCCTGCTTCTCCGAAACGAGCCGTTGGGGGAGAATGGCATTCTGAAAATGTGATCCCAGACATAGTTTATGTCAGATATTTTAGCCCAAAATGAATTTTTTAGCCCAAACGGCCTCCCCAAACAAGGCTAAGTACTATGATTTAACACTTGAGTATTCAGATATTTTTTTTAAAACACTTTCATATGATACTCGAGTATTATGTCACAGCATTGAGCTTTTATTTGAAAATTGTTAAACAATACTCAAGCATTGAAGAGTTATGCTCGAGCACTACTCTCTCTGACAATTTTGTGTCTGACACACTTCACATATGCTATACACCTACTTTCCTTATTTGTGTAATGGCTTTTTGAATAACAAAGGCTCTCATAAATGCTTCATGCTTAGACTTATTAACAAGGAATAGGAATCTTTGAATACTTCTCCAGCATGGGCTCTCAATAGACAAATTCACAGATAACGTCTCTCTTCGTGTCAGAGCCATTTAACGCAGAACATTATACAACCTCGTCAAACACTAAAGTAGAAGTATACGGAAGCAAAGCAGTTTCTAACGGATTAATCTTCTTCAACAAATACTTGCTTCTTGTCATAGCATAAGAGCCGAAGCCAAACAGAAAATATGACGCTTCTCTCCAACGGATATAATTTGCTAACATCTATAAATATGAGGAAGCAATAAACAAAGAAATGAGACAAAGTGTATGGAGTCACCGAACACAAAACAGAGAGTGTGGATTTGAGGAAATCACACAACAACTTTAGGACTTTGACATTATACTTCTCTGTGAGCTTCAATGTCAATACAATTCGCTTCATAGAGTGAAGCATTTCCTAAATGTAATCATCCCAACCTTTGAGAGTCGCTTAGGATAGACCTGAGTGAAATAGAGTGTAACCTTACACGTGGTAAGGGGAGCGATTGTAAAGGTTTCTCAAGTACCAACCGTTATAAACTTGAGTGGGTTTCATAAATGCCTGGAAGCATTTATGGGGTTCTCAAGTACCCACTGTGACAAACCTGAAACAGCTTTGCAAGTGTCTGTAGTGAACTTGTGATTGTAATGGTTTTCTAAGTACCTGGATTAAACTTGGATGTTATAATGGATTCAAAATCTCAGAGGAGTCTGAGAACTGGACATAAGTCAAAGAGGCTGAACCAGGATAAATTGTTGTGTGTTTATCTTTCATTCATCTTCTCTAATTTCTAATTACTTCATTTTATTCAATATGTGTTCATACTCTGTTTTGATTAACTTATGATTTGGATGTTTTAATAAATTAAGTTTTGAACGGAAATTTTTGTAACACCCAATTCACCCCCCTCTTGGGTGCAGTCATCCTGACAATTATATCCCTCCAAAGCCTACTCTAAGACAATAATTGCTTAATGAGGTTTACAAGAGTAGGTACACTATCCATCTAGGAAGACAAGAAGGTATCTTGAAATAAAATAACTATTTGGGGGCCTGGGATGAAAACAGACATAACTGATTATATGGCGATATGTCTCACTTATCAGAAAAGCGAAGACAGAGTACCAAAAGCCACAGGGAATGTTGCAACCTCCATCAATTCCAGAATGGAAGTGGGATAGTGTTATAATGAATTTTATCATGGACTTGCTAGAAACGATGAAACCTAATGCGATTCAGGTGATTGTAGACCTAATAGTGGAGTCGGCATATTTTCTGGCAATACATACGAATTGGTCATTAAAGAAATTGGTGGAAGTCTATATTGAAGAGATAGTTAGACTTCACAGGGTAAGATTGAGTTTTAATACTGCCTATCACCCCAGATAGATGGCCAATCTAACAGAACAATCCAGCCACTTGAAGGTATGTTGAAAGCGTGGATGCTAGAATTAAAGGGGAAATGGAATGTATATATGTAATTAGCTGAATGTGTTTAATAATTACCATTCCAATATCCAGATAGGACCTTTGAGGCCTAGTATAGTAGGAGATGTAGAAATCCATTATGCTGGATAGACCTTAAATTAAGAAGCTTAGTACAAAGTATATTGTATTATTCCAAATACTAGAATAAATTGGATCCGTCGCCTACGTTTGGCTTTACCCCCAAATCTGAGCTTGTTTATAATGTCCTCCATGTTTCCCAATTAAAGAAAGATAGTCCAAATCTAGCATATATGGTAGAACATAAGAATATTGTCTTGTGAGACGATTCATCTTACAAGGTAGGACCATCTTATGTTAATGACTGAAAATAAAGCAATTGGGGAATAAGAGTATACCAGTAATCAAAGGTATCTAGAAAGGATTGATACCGAATGAAGGTTACATGGGAAGCTGAAAAGTGGTCATTATTGAGGCTAAAAATCTGGTTGGGCTTTGGTTATTCTAACCAAACCAAGTCCCATTCAGTTACTTCAACCGATTACGATTTTTCACCAGTAAAAGTAACTTAATTCTAGTAAATCTTTTTTTACTTTTCTGGAGATGTTTTATTCCTCTTTTAATCTCTATAATTCACTTACTAATATGGCGAAATATTTTCCCAAAAATACCCTTGAAATTCGTCCAAAAATAACAGGGTAATTTTATTCTGTCGAAAATCCCTGAAAAACGTATTTTCGACAGGCAATTAACTTTTAGGGCATTAAAAATTTCTATAATTTTCACTGATACTCTAGCCCTTTTTATTTCCTCAATTTTCCCTTCAGATTTTCTAAAAATAATTTTTGAATAAAATTATATTTTCAGGATTTTCGGGCATTTTCCCTCAAAATCAGGAAATTCACCTCAGTCGTATATTAGGCAATAATTTCATTAATTACAATAAAATTCACTTTATTTTCCTGTGCCTTGAACTCAATTGATTGAGGTCTCCTGGCACCTCAAATAATTATTTTCGGCCGATTTACCTTCAAAATTCTCTAAATAGAGATCTAGGCCGCATTTTAACAATCTATTAAATCTCAATTAATCAGTGAGTTCTTCTTTATCGTTTGGGCATATGTGAATTTTTCTGATATTTTGGTCAACAATTGGCTATTTGACTTTGACTTTTTCAAATGACCAAAATGCCTTTACACTTCTCTTAATGACTAAAATACCCTTACACTGTCCAACTTTTCATAATTCCCATTTTGCCCTTAACTTTTTCGCTCTTGATCTTTTCGTGTAATGACATCTGGGTCCTTCCCAGAAGGTCACCCATCCTTACACTATTCCAGGGTGAACATACTTAACTACGGAGTTCTCATAAAATCCTTACACTGAGCCCAGTCTGACTTTGGGTTATTTAGCCCATCGGCATCATCTTTTTCCGTGCTTTCTATCTGTAGGCTCTAACCTGACTTTTGACTACTGGTTTGACCCTTTTTAATCCAATGATCATATTACCCTTGGTCTTTATACTTAATGACATTTATGTCCCTGGCTTACATTATTAGTAATTTCAAAGCCTTAGGACTAAATTGACCAGGGTCTCTTTGATCCATTGACATCTTCTCTTTCTGTACTTTTATTTCTGGGCCTTATCTTATCTCATAACTATCAGTTTGGCCTCTATTTTAGTTTACAGAAAATGGTGGATATCACAATTTTAAACTCAGAATCTTTTAAATTTATATTGATAACTCTCTCTATATATTAAAAATATATCTCAAATATACTAAAAATTGGAGAGTTACCAATTATCATTTATTTTTTTATCATCTATGAACATATTATAATGCACTTTGAAAACACTTTGCATATAGCCATGTATATTATAAACACAACTTCACATGTTCACTTATTACATAAATAGCATGCAAAATATAATAAATAAGCAATAATCAATGAAAATATTAATGTAAAAATTAGTACCTTTGCTACCTTAATTCCTTAACTTTTCTTTTGACATTGATGACTTCTTCCTTACCCTTTGAAAACTTTCCTTTGTAACTTAGAGTCGTACACCCTTTATAATGCATTTGGTATTGATATTAAACCATTATCAATGTATTAAAACACTCAAAACCTCACTAAACCTCTATTGAACTTTAAGGGTCGTAAAGCCCATAACTTTATCAAAATTGATTTCAATGCTTTCAAAATTATTTCCTAAATTGTATCCTACACAATTTTGTTATCTAAATCCATTGGAAAGATAAAAATAAAAAAAATCAAATTCTTTCAAGTAAAATATACCTTGGCTGAATCATATACAGAAAATTCCAACACTATGATTCTTCAACAATTACCTTCATATACATGCATAATCACATTCCTAGTTCCTTTTCACATGATTAAACAACACAAAATCATTCATTCCCATGCCAGCCAATCGCATGAACAGCACTTTATGTAAAAAATTCCATCCAAGGTCAAATCAACTCAAACAAACTACCAATAGGTTCCAAATTATGCATATAGTTGATTTCTAGCATCTATTGTTTCTAAATCCCCCTCTTTCTCATTTTTTTCCTCTAAAAACCCAACTTTTACAGTAGCAAAATACTCCATAGTTCTAAAAAATTAATCCATAGAATTAAATAGTAAGGCTTTGCGATAAAAGATGGGGACGGATCGACTAAAAGCAAGTGTAAAAATCAGAATGAAATCCCAAAAGAGCATGTCTCTTGTAACCTTAAGCACTAAACTTAGATGGACGATCAAAGGTTAGACCTTAAGAAAACCTATCTCTTACAACCATAGCCATAAAGACACCATAAGGTTGATCACTCCCTTGATATTGTCAAAGTATTCTCACAAGGATAAAATGATGTAAGAAAAGTTCACACAAGAGAATATGATTATCCAAAGAACAAAGTTCTTGTTCATTTAAATCTGCCCCGAAATACAAAAACGTAGGTAACATATAGGTTAGCATAGAACACTATAGAATCAAAACCCTACGCCTTAGTTGTTATAATGATGCCTTTGTGACAATTAATTGATTTATTGGCACCATTCAAACCTAAATAAATTAGAAAACTACTTAAACTTGAAGCAAAAGTCATCTACCTAAAAATGAGAAACTGAGACAAGATCTTCAAGAAGAATCTTTGTTGATACCTTGTTTTGATGATAACAAAATGGTATCTTATGCTAAAGGAATTATGAAATTGAAAATAAGTTTTGGAACTGTTGCAAGTTGTTTTTCAAAGTGTTAGATTAGTATTTGCTGAGTATACTCAAGTATTAAGTTAAAGTGTGAACAATACTCGAGCATTGGATCTCAATGCTCAAGCATTGTAACTTGGAAAATGTGTTTTTAAGCAACACTCTAACTCAACACTTGAGTAAATCCTTAGAGCATTACCAATGCTTGAACACTGGCACCCAGTACTCGAGTATCGGGCTGAGCCAGAGTACTCAGACAGTGCTGTAATGTAGTACTTCAAGTATTGGCTGAAAGCACAACCAATGCTCGAGCAATAGGAACACATTGCTCGAGTATTAGGGTTTTTGAAAATGCTTCTAGTCAACACTCTGAGCATTGGCTGGAAGTATAGCCAATGCTCGAGCACTAGAACACAGTGCTGAAATGTTGATAGTTTTTGTCAGTACTTTTAGGCAGTACTTCAAGCATTGGCTGACAGCAGAGACAATGCTTAAGCACTAGTAATGCAGTGCTCGAGTATTGAGTCTTTTCTTCTGTGCTATCGTGCTTTTCTCAAGCAAAGGCTTCCAGCAGAGCCAATGCTCGAGCACAAATTCACAGTGCTCGAGTATTGAGGTTTTTCACACAACATTGGAAGAGAATACTGCAAGCATTGACTGAAAGTATTGCTAATGCTCGAGCACTAGCTTTCAATGCTCGAGCATCAGGCTTAAAGTTTTTACTGTTCACTCATACTTCTTGAGAATGCTCTATCACTCATTGCCAGCACTCTTAATGCTTGAGCATTACTGACAGTACTCGAGAACTGTAATTAAAAACTTGAGTATTCAGATCTTCTTCAAACACTTTCATGCAATACTCAAGCAGTGTGTCAAAGCATTGAACTCTTCTTTAAAAAACTATGCAATACTCGAGCACTAAGGAAGCTATGCTCGAGCACTGCTTTTCTGACAGCTTGTATTACTGACACACTTAACATACGCTATACATCTTTTTTCCTTATATGTGTAATGACATTTTGAATACTAATTGCTCACATAAATGCAGAAGCTTGAGACATTAAATAAGGAATGAAGCACAGGCGTGGTCTGAGACTCGGAAACTTTAACATTCATTTGCAACCATCACTGTTGTCTGACTGAGCCACATTAAATGCCATTAATGAAGAATCAGATGGTCGTTATTGAGAGTAACGACTATTAAATGAAGTCTAACAGACACTTCATTACTTCTCAACTATAAAAGGCCTAGCAATAAATACAGAGAAGAGTGATGAACATGCTGAGCATTTAAAGCTATTCATTTCATTCTCTGTAAATCTTTCAATTTTCCTTCTGTACTTCAGTATTAACTATCTACTCTTTTGAGAGAACTTCCTTGAGCAATTATTAATTGTAAATATGTGAGAAACACAAGGTTGGGACCTTGTGTCATTTGGTCTGAGATTGAGACAGAAAACAGAGGGTGAAACACTCTGCTTTAGTGAAAAGCTTGAGGGGGAGTAAGTTCCCATTGTAAAGCCATGAGAAACCTCAGATAGTCATTGATAGTGGATTTGGAAATTTTAGGGGTGCTCTGAGGACTAGATGTAGGTTAAGAGGACTGAACCAGGATAAATCTCGGTGTTCATCTTTCTTCTTCACTCTCGATGACTGATTAAGCTTTATTTGTATTAGTTTTCTACTTGAATTTTCAGAGTCTTAGAGTCAATTTTAGCCCATACATGACCTTTTCGTGCTTAAGTTTAGATTAGGAGTTATTGATTTGGATTAATGTAATTTTGGGTACCTATGCCATGAATAATGATTTATTGT
>JANTPZ010008563.1:9742-20945 GCA_025593235.1 Vachellia pachyceras
AAAAAAATCATTTTATTATGTACATAATTTTAAAATAAAAAATTTAAACGGTTCAAACTGTATTTTGAGGATGCAAATCTCACATAACACCATGGTGCTCATCATTGGGACTGATTGAATGAGATTGGTTCCTTTTTTAACAAAGATCTTACATTTCCTTGCAAGAAAACCGAGAGTTTATATATTTGTGGGGTTATTGGGAGAATAAAGTGTCTCATGGGGGATTCATTAATGATGATTAACCTCATGTAAAAGAAGCCATATATAGGAGAATAATCATAACTCCTAATTATCTGTCTATATATATATATATATATCTCTATGTGTGTGTGTAGAATTATGCGAAAACCCCAAAAATACAGTAAAAGAGATATCGATAATCTCTTGCTTCCACGCAAAACACGTCATGATCATATCCTCTCATACCCTCTTCCTATCATCATTATTCCCTTCACTTTCATCATCACTAGCTCATCTTATTTTCCTCCTCCTACAGCTCTCCAAAACAAGCACCGATTATCAGAAAGCATAGTATCACAGGGAAGGCTCACAGCTCAGAAGAAAAGACCATCTCGACGATCATGACTTCCCTCAAGAAGAAGAAGAAGAAGAAGAAACCCTATACGTTCTCCTGCTTCCACCTCTGTCCTACTCTTCTTCTGATATACATGTAAATACACACACACTGAAAAAGGAAAAAGGTATATTTTCCCTCTTTCACAGCTTGAGCTACTTTCTTCTCTCTTCTCTTCATCTGGGAATTGAAGCGTTATGGTCCGAAACTTCGTTATATATAGTTATATATACCTTCACAGTGTTTTACCTCTCTCTCTCTAGGTCCTTCGTCTCTTTCTTTGCGTTCGTCTTTCCAGGTTTGGTTTGATTTGCAGTGATTCAAGGTTTTATATTATGGCGTGCCTCTTACAGCAGATTGGTCTTCTTGTATCGATAAAGTATGACCGATGATTATTGATCTATTCTGTGTGTGTGATTGTTTGTGTGTGTATTACTAGATTTTCCAGAATGGTTATAAAATGTATATTTGAAGATTTGTGACAACCAACTGAGATCAGTGGTGAGGCTGATCGTATATGTGTATGTTTTATGATGAAATGTTTCGTTGTGACGGAGAATAATGTTTTGCTTTGTTCAAACTAGTAGAAACTGGCCATGTTATTTTCTGCGCAGTGCAGGATCTATTCAACTAATTTAATTATATTAAAAATATTATTTAAATTAGTTAATATATTATATTTTCTCTAAAATACTAAAACATCATAATCATTTTTCTTAATTTTTATATTCCCTCTCTTGATTATTATTGAGGAAGAATTAATAAGGGTAATTTAAAAAAATTGATAAAAATTAAAATAGGTCCAACAATTAAGACCAAGATCAACTACCAAATCACTACTAGAAAAATGCCATTTAACAACGGAAAATTCATCGCTAAAACGAGGATCGTTAATATTTTTCGTCGCTAAATGAAAATTTTCTGATAGAAAATAGCTATTAGCGATGCATTTTTCCATTGTTAAATGGCATTTTTCTGGTAGTGAATTAAGTTACATATATTGGTAATGAAATTTTTAAATGAGTGTGGACTCATTTTAGGTTAAAGTATACCTCTAAACTTAGAGAGCACTTTCAGATGTACTTACAGATCGTTCGACAACAAAATCTTGACATAGGTAGCGAGATTGGACTCATAACTTTGTGGGTTGTGAGTCAATTGCTCATCAATTGGATAAACAATTAAGTGTTTGTCTGACTCATAGAAAATCATGGTTTTTTAAAGGTTAAAAGCGATTTTGGATTTTGATGAGGTGTTTGTCTACTCTTTTTTGAAACCATGGTTTCAAATCATATTCCCAAATAGGCACTTAGTGTTTAAATTATCTTTTTTAAGTGATTTTACCCAATCCTAAAGAGATTTATCTCGACTTACGTGAAGTGATTTTTTAATTTATTATTAGTGTTTGTTTCTTCCAGAGTTTTGTAGATCATATGAAGATTCATTGGATATGTTATTTGTAGTAATTATTTACCATAATGTGTTTCAGTTTGCTGCACTTCTTTTCATTAACTTTTCTTGGTCTGATTAATTAATTAGTTAGTTGGTTTGTTAGCTAACTAATAGCTGAATAAGTAAACGTAATTACACTAATTATTTTTTTGGTAAACAATTACGTATACTAATTGTTTAATGTCTATATTGAGATCTTCACATACCTTTTTTGGACATTGTCTTCGACATCACTGTAATTTAATGAATAATGGATTACTCTCTCCAGCTCTTTTTATACAAGATGTAAATAATCGAAACGGGTAGATAAAAAATTGGTCAAAGATAATAATTACGTAAAAAATGTTGGGTTTTAAAAAGAGACGTGGGTTCAATCACTATCTGAAAAATGTTATTTAGCGACAGAAAAATTCATCGCTAAATGGTTAGTTTCCTTCAGAAAATTTTCATTTAACGACGGAAAATAGCCATTTACCGACGGATTTTCCATCGCTAAATAGCATTTTTCTAGTAGTGAATGGAATATTCTAAAGTATTGCGGAAGTATACTTGAATCCATTAATGTAGTTGTTGAAACATGCAGATCAACAAAGTTATCACTAAGGGAAGAGAGGAGTCGTCTGGAGATAGAGAAGCAAAGCGGCGATTATGATAACCCTAACTAGGATATCATAACCCTCTGTTTACAGGGGATCCAGTGTTCATCCCATCAATTAATATGGGCAAAAATTAGGCTTCAGTATATACTAGTCCATGATACCTAATTGAGTCCACTTAATTCTTTAAGTCTAAATAGATCCTTATAAATTGGGCTGAAACAAAAATAATGGCATCATATATAGGTGTAATATGTGGCCCATTGTTGGATTGTGCAAAAAATATGTAGTTGTCAAAAAATCTTTATTTATGGAGAGGGTGAGTAAGTGGATAATTACTATAGTGAGATTAATCAAATAATTAATGAGGGGAAAAACATTCTACCAGGTAATGGTCTTATTTGTAACAATGTTTGTAAAAGTCAAATGCACATTCAACAGTGTTTTTCGGTAAAATGAGATAATCTCATCCACATATTCATCTCGGCTTGCGTAAAAATATTTCTTTACCGCGTTTTCAAACGGGCCCAATGTTTATGCTTGATGTAGGATCATAAGGAGACTTGATTAATTATCATTCCTGACCAAATTGTTCATTTTATAAATCAATTATCATTAAATTTATTTAAAATATTTTCTCATCGTTAATCCAAACACGCCAACACGTCCATTTGTGCGTGCATTTCCTATGTTTTATAATGGCTATTTTTTAATAGAAAAAAAGTTAGGTGAATTTGATATCGGGGTTTATCATGTGCTTACTGGGTTATTTCTAGATCTTTCACCAGCAATGCCATTATATCAACAAAGAGATTTGAATTTATAACTTATATATAACTAGTTAAAATTTAGGGATTAAGTTATAACATAACAGTTTATTTTGTTTTGTTGAGCATATGTGTTAAACATTAAATATAAATACACATCGTAACAAAAATTTAAATATTGATACGTTATATTGTAAAATTTAACCACATTGATAAGTTTTGTTTTCCGAGGCACATAAATCTTCCTCATAGAGGCAATCCTATTTAAGGTACTAAGATAATAAATATGTCAACTCTCTTAGATGGAATTTGAACATTAATTCAATAAATTTGAACATTAATTCAATAAATTTGAACATTAACCCCTTTCATCGGAACCAATCACTGTAGGTTACATTAATAAGTTGTAATGTATTTAAAACTACGAGAATAAATAATTGATTTTTTTAAAGGAGTTATTTTGGGCCTTGAGGGGATAAAGCGCAGCTCTAGGGTAGTACTATTTGGCCCAACAACAAAAAATGTGAAGGCAAAGTAATTAGCATGGTCCAATAAAATAGGCGTACAAGCAAGCCCAGAAGAGAGGGACTGAGGGAGATGCACACCAGTCAATCGAACGGCCCTTGTTTAGTGTCCGATTTCCCCCTCTCCCCTCACTCTCGAGCACCGCAACGGCCGAGGACCGCCGTCTCTCTTAACTTTTTCGGAGGAAAAATATCATCTACTTGAATCTCATGACACTCCTGTAACTTCTTCTGCAGTTTTTTAAAGCTTTCTCTGAGATCAATTCCTCTGTTTTTTTTTTTTGCTATTACTCCTAGCAATGGGATTTGAGTGTCTTTCTGGGCTTCTGGATGGAGCACGTTGATGCCTTGTGTTCGAGTTTGAGGATTTTTGTTGCAGAACATCGCGCCGACGTTATATTTTAGGGTTTTGATTATTGACATGTCCGATACTTCGAGGGGTCGAGTTACTATTACTCTTGGCCGTAGCGGTCAGGTACAATTTTTTGCTAAACATGCTTGAAATCTTTTTTTTATTCAAAGTATTTTCCAATAATAGAAATTTGGGTTTCTTAATGGTTTTTATACTTTTTGCTATATTCGCAATGACTTGCTTCATCGTTTTAATAAGTTCATTTCTACGTGCTTGACAGAATAATGGCGAATAAATTGAGTTGTGTTTTTGTTCTTGTCCGCATTTTGATAAATATACACTTTTGATGAGGCTCTGCTACTTATTTTGGTCCAATTTTACATTCACCATAGCCCCTTAGCTCTATCTTTCGTTCAAGTTCCATATGATGGAAACCAAATCATTGTAATGTTTACTTTTCACTTGCTCTCGCATTCTGGGCATTTAGATGTTGGGTTTAAGACATGACTGGTTGGATTTGCCTTAATGATTTATCTAATTGAGCTTAGGTTGTGAAGAGGGATCTGTCTGCGTCGGATTCTTCTTTCTCTTCTCTTCCCACTGCCGGGATCAAGCGCTCTGTGAGAGATAGAATAGGACATAATGCAGAAAGTAGTTCTTTATGGCATGATCATGATCACAGCAACAATAAACGGTGTGTTTTCTATTCATTTAATCATTTGTTGTTGCATGGTATTGAACCAATATCTCTTGGCATGATGATATCAATATCTGATATTTCGTAGTGTATCCACACACCATGCTGCATGTTGTTCTTTGTTACATTAATTGACATTTTACTTTGAATAAAATTTTATTCATGTTTACTGCAGACAGAGAGGAGATGTAAGCATGCGAAATGGGCTGGAAGGTAGTAAACTTCCCTGGCAGTGAATTTACGTTTGCATCTATATGTTGTTTTGCGGTTGCTATATATCTAATTTATTGACATCAATTTATTCAGAAGGTCAAATTAGCAAAGATGATCTCCGCCTAAAGCTTATGAGGAAAAATGCATTGAGGCGTACGAAGGGTAATGGTGATTCTAAGAGGCTCATGGATCTCCGTGAAAAATTGTCAACAGCAGTTCAACATCCATTGACAAGTTCTAATTCAAAACAGCAAATGCCTGATAAGGGAACAAGCATGCTGGGGAGAATCCCTTCTGCTAGAAGTTCTGATGATTTAATGCAAATGGAAACTATGAGAAGCTCATATTCGCCTTGGACATTAAATCATATGAGACAAACATCACCAAATGGATTTCCTGGTGCTTCTAGGGGAATTTCGCCTCAAAGTATTGCTGAAGACGTTCCAAGAAGGCCTTTGAACAGAGCATATGATAGTGGCAGGCTTGTTCCTTGTGTGACTAGGGATTCTCTTGAGACTTCAAGGCCTCTAAGCACTGCTCCTGGATCTTTGATGGCACATGCTACAGTGTCCACAGTGCCTTCAACTGCTGCTAAGCCCATAGCACCTCAACTTGGACCACTTCCTCTTCCAAGAAATGCAGCAGCAGCTCAGAGTACTTTATACATGGTAATGAAACTTACATTTCAATCATCAGATCCCCCTGCCCCTGAAACAAAAAAAAAACACCAAAAAAAAAAAAAAAATCAACCCTTTAGATCAGTGCTACGTGGGGAAACTCTTCCAATGGCCTCCGGCTTCATGTCCTGGTTCATTCTGTTTTCTCCTCTGCCCATTCTATGTATTAAGACTTAGGAGTTGGAATTGTTTATATAAAAAGAACTAAGTTGGGATTTCAAAGGTAAAAAGACACAGTGGAATTATTTCAGGTGAGTAAACCAGTTACTGCCTCATGATCTGCTGAGTTGGGACCTGTTATTGAAGAGATTTTGTTCTGTATATTGAATTTCTGGGTGTTTAACTTGATAGTAAAGGCACTGAAGATAAAAAGTGGACAAGCCTTGTAGTGAGTAGGTTAATTCTATAAAAACTAATGTAGCGGAAAATGGTTGGTGTAAGAGATATTGGTCACTTTATTGGGTGTTTCCAGTAGAAACAAATTATTTGTTGAATGGTTTTGTCTTGTTGGTTGTTAGCTGATGCCAGAGATATGTGCTTGTGATACTTTGATGATGAGATTAAATGAGAATTTTAGCAGATTGTTGATAATGCTTTTGTTAATATTCGTTATTTGCATGTTCTCCATTCTGTTTGCCTATTGAACAAATGCTTAAACTTTAACTTAGAAGAAAGGTCCTACTTGAAAATTTGAATCTGCTGAAAGATTTATGTAAAGTAATCTTCTTTTGTTCATTTAATTTCATAATTTTTTTAAAACTTTCTTACTTTTGTTTAAGCTTTTTTTTTTCAAAAATTTTTTTTAAATAATCTTATCTGCGAATTTTCCAGTGTTATAGCAGAGTTAGGTGAAATTTCAATTCTCCTATGGATTTCTCTGAATCCCTTTAATAGTTTAATTAATCTTTTCATTATACCAAGTTGGCCTTGAATTGAGTTGATAGAGTATGTTCTAACATCTGGCTTTCCTGGGTAATCATGTAGGAAAGCGAACGGCAAACACCCCAAACTGTGGATGGTCTGTTACATGTACTTGGACTGGGAAAATATGCTATTCTCTTCAAGGCTGAGGAAGTATGAAACTCATTTTATTTAAAAAATGATCATTTTGATAAATTTTCAATGATCCTTGAAAATAAAATTTTGTTTAATGAAAGGTCACACGTATTCATGCACTGATTGTTTATGCCCTGTAATATTATCAGAAAAATTTAGTTTTACATCAAGGGCTCCTTTGAGTAGTTTATCCTTTACGAGATTGACATTAAATATTTACACCAATTACCTATTGAATTCTTCTTGAGCTGTACTCTTTCTAAGTTTAGAAAATGTGTCCAGACATTACTTGTAGAATGCTTCCTTGATTATGTAAATTACAATGATGACGTGACTGAGAAATATGGTTGGTTGAGTAATGACACCAGTTGGTTGAAGGACTTATTGTTTATTCAATATGTATTTCATTTTTGAATTTCTTTTGTAGCACCCTGTCTTAGTTATCGCTCAAAGTATGCCTTGTACAATGATTCATAAACTTCAGCAATGTTTGGCATTCAAAAAGATCTATATATTGTCATACTAACTTACTTGACTACAAACAAGTTCCCTGGCATTTGGCATGGACTTCAGAAGTTATCGTTTCATAATATTGATGCTTTTTATGAAATTATGGGAAATTAAGTAATGTAAATATATGGCTTTCTTGCTTTAATTTTCTTCCTGTCTGGATTAGGTTCGTGATTTGGTGTTTACGTTATCTATATTCTATTCATGTACATGCAGGTGGATATGGCTGCATTGAAGCAGATGGGAGAGAATGACCTCAAAGAGCTTGGAATTCCCATGGTAAATTGTCCTCATTTCACTTATGGCAGTTATTTAGATGTCCCATAAGGCTTGAAGTTGCTAGTGAATATTTTTCCCTGTGGACGATTTAAGAGTGTTTTTGGAATGGTTCCGAATCACGTTTTGCTTGGACTAAAGCCCTGCCATTATGCCTAAGAAAGAGAAATGCATTGAGTTTATTCCCTTCTGTAAATTGTGTGATCTAAACCATGTGAAAAGTGTTATTCCTGGTACTCTGCTTCTTATCTTCATTTATTGCTGCTGCTGTTTCGTGCTTCTTGTGTACTTGTACTGTAAGGTTGCTGAAAAGAGAGAGAAGGGAGAAGGAGAAAGGGGGGGGGGACTGGAATTCACTGGATTATTAACATCACAATACAATAGTACAATTGATGAGCCTCCCTTATATAGGCAACGGGTAACGGCTGGTGGTTTAGAGACCAATGACTTAAAGCCTGACTAACTAGCCTGATTAACCCTTATTATCCTTTATATTTACTATTCTTTTATATATAATTACATGTCAGTTATTGAATAGTGGCCTGTTACTAGAGAGATAAGTTGGACCATAGAAATATGCTGTGAACAATCTTTGGTTATATGGTTTTATGGTATTGTTATGAAAGGATGCTTGAATTGCAGGGTCCAAGGAAAAAAATTATTCTTGCACTCTTGCCCCGTACCAAACGTCAACAGTGACATTTGTTGCTTGATGCTGAGACTGACACGTGTTGGGTTCACCAGCTTGTTGTTTTGGTGATGAAGAAAAAGCATGTTCATGTAGATGTCAATTACTATAACATAGGGCTTTTTAACACATATGGGGTTAAGTTTAATTATCCCATCCATATAATATGTGTGTGTGTGTACTGATGCTTTTTTTTGTGTTCAAGAACAAAGATTGGGTTATATAATCTAGTTTAAGTGTGGGGAATATATTGATGTGTATAATGATGTCTCTTTTGTTTCTTCCATTTTTCTCTTGTCCCAACCAAGTAGGTAATGTCCTAATGGAATAATCACTTTGTCCTTATTACTGATTGATCCATGCTTTTGTGCTTTTGCTTTCCACAGAGCGAGGATTGTGTCCCTAGAATGTGATTGATCTTTTTTTTTTTAACCATTTTACCAATTTCTCCTTTACTCAACTCATGCATCATGTGAGTTGTTAAATAAACTTTCAATGGATCACTTTCAATATTAATGTGTTGAAATGCGATAAAGAAGTACTTTTACGCAAGCTAAGTTAAGTATGTGAAGAAGATTATCTCGTTTTACGGAAAAATATTGTGGAACGTGCGTTTAGTTTTTACTAGTTTTTACAATCGTTCTGCTAAACTTACCCAATATATATCATAAAACTCCCGAAAAGAAAGTCATTCATAATTCATAGATAGTACTATGGCTTAGTTGTTTTTTTTAAATAATGCCTAAGGTTTATACTTAGTTGGTAGACAATTTTAATCCATGATAGTTGATGTTTTATGTATCAAAAGGATAAAATTGCTGTTTAACGAAGCTAAACTCATTTGTGTGCGTGTTTAAACTTGAAAGATTCAAACGTGCTTGGTCCGGTTCAAACATAAGGGGGGATCAGTAAAATTCAATCGACTGGTTGTTAGACTGGTCAAAGGGGACATATATTGCACATTTTTACTTCATATTTTAAATATAAAAGTTTATAAACCTTTTTTTTTATATTAAAAGAAGTTAATTAATTGATATATTTACTATTTTTGATAAATTAATTTGTTTGATTTATGAATTCATGTATAATCAAATGATATATGTAATTATTTCATAATATGTTATAAGTAAGTAATTTATTTATGGGGCAAAAAAAGAGTGATTTATTTAACTATTTTAATCATTCTGAAAAAGTCAAATGACTCTTATATTTAAAGTTGCAGGTAATATATTTTATTTTTTAATTTTTATCCAGGTTTCTAAAGTACAGTTTATGCTTATAGTATCACTTCATGCATTTATTATAACAACCAATTAACTTTTTTTTGGAAAGATTAAAAAAATTAAATACCTTACCTAATTATAATATATTCTGAAATAGTTATGTATATTATTAAATTATATACCGATTTATAAGTTAGTCAAATTAATTCGTAAAAAATAATAAATATATTAATTAATTAGTTTATTTAAACTAAAAAAAGTCAATAGATTCCTGTAATAAGGTAATATTATAATACATACTACTACTACTGCATAAGCATGTGACAGGGAAAAAAGCGAAGAAGCACACAAGAAATATGAATATATGTGCGGATTCTAAAATTATAAATTTTGAAATAGTAGTAAGAATTCCGGTAAAAAAAACAGAAATAGTAGTAAGAATATAAATTTCACATGAAGCCAATAGAATATTGATGGATGTTGCTTTTTTTACTATGTTTTATTTTATTTCAATCTAAATTTAATTTTTTGTAATGAAAATTAATTTAAATATTTTTTATAATAATGGATAATTATTTCTTTATATCTCAAACATATATTATCTAAAATGTATTAATTCATTTCATAATCGGTTTAACCACGGTTTGGCCGTTGCCAATTCACTTTTTTTTTTCTATTGTTCTATTATACCATCTTCAAATTTTGAATGAGATTATTCCCTATGCTGCCAACATAAAACTACTTAAAATTATATTTTTTATTATAGATAGCAAGATTTATTTTAAATTTTCTTCAAATTTACAAATCCATCCTTGTAAAAATATGGAGATATTGGATGCCATTTGACATACAAACCTTGGGATTTAATTTTGTAGATGCTTTAGTTCAACAACAAACACTAATGTGTATGTATGTGTTTTCAAAGTGCATATTTATTTATTTGTTTGTTTGAAAAAAAAGTCAATTTATTTAGTAAAACGATAGAATCACACATACGAAACTACCAACTGATCATGGGTTAGCTAGGACATATATAATTGGGGGCCTAAAGTCTAAAATCAATTTATTTATCTCATATATATATATATCACTTAGTTTGAAACAAAAAAAAATTATTTATATGTAAAATAAATATTCGATTTGTTCAATCAAGTTTAATCATAGCATGCTAACATTTGCTTATATGATTGATATCATTATAGCATGCTTATAATGGTATCAAGAATAATTAACTTGGACGACAAAGCCAGCTAAAATGAAAAGGGTGTTATGAAAGTAAGAGCTATCGGGATAAAGGATAAGAGAAGAGAAGAGAAGATAGGAGAGCAATGACATTCAGATTTCTCTATTTTATTCAACAAGTACAAGGCCCTATTTATAGGCTCTGAGAATGACATCCAAGAGTCATAACAATTAATAGTACAATTAATACAGATATTAATTGTAACTCTTCGTACATTGAATAACTACTCGTTTCTCTGTAACCATTTATGAACAGTATTTATGATGAGGAATGTGAAGAGTCAATGGTCATCCACTTATTTAATAATATTTATAACACTCCCCCTTGGATGACCATTATGAATGTGCCTCATTAA
>JANTPZ010008564.1:0-10243 GCA_025593235.1 Vachellia pachyceras
CACAAATATACTTCTTGGACGTTGCGACCTCGGATTTCAGATGAATTTTTGTTGGAGTGTGTTTGAAAATTTGTGAGGGGAAATGAATTTAGAAATTTTGAAATAATCAACTTTAAGATTTTAAGATGTTGTTTTAAATGTATTGTTATGGATGTATTTTTTTGTAAATTTACTTAATTATGGAACGAAAATCGGTCGCCCTTTCACCTTTTCGGCTGCGGGAGTGTTCCTTCAATAAATGAGTCAAACCACGAAATTGAATTTATACATAGGCTTCGTTTGAAAATCCGTTGGGAAAACGGATACAGATTTTGAGGTACTTTATATGAGAGAAATTTTGTCTCGACTTACGTGAGAATAGATTTTGGGAGCCAAAACGGCATTCCCAACGGAAAACCAAACGCAGCCATATACTATTACTGGATATACCTCCCACATAAGGTGAATATTACTTTTTTTTTTTGTCGATTAAATATTACCATTACTTAGTGGGATTTATTATTAAATATTAACTGCCTGTTAGGAAAAGTGGTAAAAAAATACTTTTATTATTTATGAAACATATAAAGAAGATTATTTTGATTTAAAAAAATAATGTTAAATGTGCGTATGGGGAGTTCAAACACTCACCCAAACACACTGTAATTCTAAAACTCACTTCGGTTCTCTATCTATATAGGGTATATTTGGGAATAAGGAGAAAGTTAACTATTTATCTGACCCAAATTTTTGGCAATCTCTATTAAAACACCATCGAGCCTAAAAAATTAATTACTATTAATACTAAATACTTATGCTTTAATTAAAATCAACTATCTTTCTGGTAAGCCGCCCCAACATTTTTTTTTGAGTAAACATGAGGTAAAACAGAACTTATGAAATTGATTTAAAAGAATGGTTGATTAAAAAATACCATGTCTGGATAAATTTTTAGAAATGTATAATTGAAAAGCAGGTAGCACTAGTAATGAACATGTTGTTTACCTTTATAATTTTTTTTGATACAATTTACCTTTATAATTTATTTTGTCGTGTATTGAGTGGTTGGTGGTTTATGACATAACTATGTACTGTGTATTTGGGTTCCTTGATTTTGGCATGATTTTGATATTTTAATTCTGCTTTTTTTATTTATACCCAAAATCAATGTTATGAATTAATCATAACAACCGGAAAAAAAAGAATTAATCATAACGAAATTTATTTTCAAAATATAATTGTAAATTAATTCGATTCAAAATCTATTTTCTTAATCGGAGACCCACTTATTCTGATTTAAATTTTTATTTTGTCTATAACTATTTATCCTATTTCAAATTTCATGGTATAATTAATACCTGCTTTTAATAGCACCCCTCTTAGATGTTAGATGGTGGACATTAGATAGAGACAGGCAAAAAAAAAAAAATGCAAATACTAATTTGATGGAGTATATATTTTAAAATTTATGAAATAATTTTATAAGTAAGTTATAATTTAGGAGTACAAAAAAATTTTTTCGAAAAAAAATAAGTGCATGCAAATAAAAAAAAAGAAGTAAAAAAGGGGGCTTCATAAATTTTTTTATTATGTGTAAATAATGGAAATCAATTCAAGTTTCCTATAAAAAATACAGGAAGCCTTCTAGTGTTAAGAATAAATTAATTCACATGAAGGGTTATTAAATATTTTAATTAGTTCACTGGTCAATTGTTTCGATGGCAACATCATCTGTCCTGTTTGGACGACCGCCTTAAAGCCGCGTTTGACATGGATTAAAATTGTACAAAATAAAAAAAAAGTTTTAATTAGGATATTTACTTTAGTAGATGATTTCAATGTCCAATTTTTGGGGCAAAGAAAGGTCAAAGCGTTTGTCCAAGTCCAACTTCACCGAAAACCTCTTGAAATAATGCTTCCAAAATTTAGGAAAGTGATACATCGTGTTTCAGTAAAATAATTAATTAATTAATGATGTGGAACTTATCTGTCAAAATTTTAAATTAAAAAAGGGTCCAAAAATATCACATTTTAAAATTATTGAGTAAAAACTATTTGTATATGATTTACAATTTTTCGGATCCAATAAAATTGAGCCTAATTTATAAATGTATGAGTTGTCTTTAACAGTTAACAGATAAGTTTATTACTGTAGATTTTTAGCTGAAATTGATTCTTAGGAATTGACCTATAGATACTAATTAAATTTTACATTTTTAATTGTTCTGATTCAACTCTTGGGGCAAATGCTTAAAAAATGTATTAACTCAAGTGCACGAATCAAATACAAAAGAAACTCCAGAAAGATTAATCTGTGATAAAGCTTCATATTACATTTTTTAGAAAATTAATCATTTAATTGTTATAATTTTAATTCAATTGTGATTCAGTCTCGAAATTTAATCTAGTATAATTCAATCTTTTAATTTTGATTCACTTGAAAAATTTATGGTTGTGCCCGTGATATTTTGAACTTTTTTTTAATAAATGTTTTGGTATCTTGATTTTCAAAATGTTAAATAAACGTTGTTCTGGTCAGTCTGGACTCTAGGCTCGCTCAATTAAAAAGAGACCCACGTTTGTATTGTATGGTCCATAATCCATGGCATTTCATGTTCCTATATAGCAAGCATAGAGGGTATGTTGAGGGTATAAACTAATATTTAAATTTAAATTAAAAGATATGTTTATATTTAGTATTGATAATATTTTGAATATAATTATCTTGTACTTGGAGAAAAACATAGAGCAGATGTTGGGTGTAAAAAAAGTGTTCGATTTTTAGGCATCTCATATCATTTGTATTCTTTGGCATCCCTATCCTTATCCCTTGGTTATTTTTATATTTGAATTAAAAACATATCTTTGCAATAATAATGACCTCTAATTCTCTTAATCATGGGACTTCTATTTTTGCAGGTAACGTACTTCAAATGTGGGGGTGTGTCCCTTGGAGTAGGGATGCAACACCACGCAGCAGATGGATTCTCTGGTCTCCACTTTATCAATTCATGGTCAGACATGGCTCGTGGCTTAGATCTCACCCTCCCACCCTTCATTGATCGTACCCTACTCCGAGCCCGTGACCCGCCTCAGCCGGTTTTTGAGCACATCGAATACAAGCCTCCTCCAACCATGAAGTCCCTTCAGAACCCGGTCCAGACCCCCTCCAAACCCGGTTCAGACAACAACCCAGCAGCAGAAGTCTCCATCTTCAAGATGACTCGTGACCAACTCATTGCCCTCAAAGCCAAGTCCAAAGAAGCTGGTAACACCATCACCTACAGCTCCTACGAGATGCTCGCTGGCCATGTCTGGAGGAGCACGTGCAAGGCACGTGCGCTGCCTGATGATCAAGAGACCAAATTGTACATTGCAACTGATGGACGGTCCAGATTGCAGCCTCCCCTTCCACCAGGTTACTTCGGGAATGTGATCTTCACAGCCACGCCTATGGCTGTGGCTGGTGATCTCATGTCAAAACCAACTTGGTTTGCGGCTAGCAGGATTCATAACGCTCTCTCAAGAATGGATAATGAGTATTTGAGATCAGCTTTGGACTATCTAGAGCTTCAGCCTGATCTTAAAGCTCTTGTTCGTGGTGCCCACACTTTTAGGTGTCCAAATCTTGGAATCACAAGTTGGGTGAGGCTTCCAATTCATGATGCTGATTTTGGATGGGGAAGGCCTATATTTATGGGACCTGGTGGGATAGCTTATGAGGGGCTATCTTTTATACTTCCATGCTCAAATAACGATGGAAGCTTATCAGTGGCCATAGCTCTACAGCCTGAGCATATGAAGGTGTTCAAGGAAGTCTTGTATGAGATTTGAGTGAAGAAATTGAATTGAATCATCAGGAACAGCCAAATGTTCTCAGGTGTTGTTTTTCTTCTGGAAAAATCAAAATTTCTTTGGTTAAACCATCTCATATGTCATTATTGAGACTTGTTTCATTTTACCAGAGAGACTATTATCTGCCTCTGCAAAGTATAGTGGTTCTGTAAACTTTTAAAACGGACTTCAGAAACAAAACCATTACTAATTTTGGATCACATTTGACAAAGATTTATTTGATCAAATGCCAATTGGTCAGTGGAAGCTATGTATGTATCTTAATGCTACACTCACACACATGACTCTATCTGCTGCAGCCTGAGCGTAATTGTGTTTCAGGAATTGTTGTATAGCGTTTTGAGGAATTGAAGATGATTACTGACTTCTTTCTACAAGTTTAGTCGTCTATGCGAAACTGAGAGTGAAATCTTGCAGTTGCTATTTATTATTAGCAATAAGAATTAGTGGTAGCAATGTGAGTAAATCACTCCAAAAGCTACTTTTTTGGCCGGCTAGCAAAGCCTATAAAATCAGTGTTGAAATATTAGAGGGGCAACTTCTTTATTGGCCGGCTAGCTAAGCCTATATATTTAGCTTGGTGCTTTTGTGTGATATGTGCAAATGAAGTAGCAAATAGCTTGAGATTACAGATGAGATTGAACCCACAGACATTCCATTTATAGGGAAGCTTACCTGCCATTTGGCCACAAGGGCTCAAATAATGAGTGAGATGTGTGTCAGTATAGAAGTGTGCGTGAGATCATGGGCGGACCTATGTACCTTTCACTGGGTGCAGCTGTACCCCCTGACTTCCAGAAAATTAGATATATATTAATATTATGTGATTTATTTTGTACCCACTAAATTTTTGCTCAAATTCTTCTCAAAAAATATTAAGAATAAATCTCATTTATCTTCTCAAAAAATAATTTGTACCCCCTAAGTCAGGGTCCTATGTCCGCCACTGCGTGAGATGTTATAATATTTGAGTTAGTAATGGAACTCTCTTACTGAGACGGCCTGCCTGCCTTTATTGGTAACAAGGAGACTCTTCCTATTCTATTCAGACTTCAGTGACCTTCCTATTCCTACTTCCTTAACAGCATGTTTGTGTTTAACCTCTTAATTTTTCTTTGTTCTGAGTAATCCCAATTTTTTATCAGCTGATATATATAATAACGCGGTGATTGAGTAAAACTTATCGCCACATTTTTGTCAATTCTTAGTAAAATTCATCACAGAAAAATTTAGGTTTTATGTTATAAACATACACATATCATTCATATGATATAACTTGCGATGGTAGGTAAAATGGTGGTAACAACAGCACGCATCAATTGAGATATTTTTAATTTCCAAAAACTGATGAGGAAAGAAAAGAAAGCTCATGAAGACATGGACTTTAAAATGTTCCTTGTCTAGAAGACACCTTAACTAGACGAAGAGAAAGGTTAAACCAAGGCTTGCATGAAGAGCTAATTTTGAAGTCCAAGAAGACATTAATGGAGGAGAACTCTGAGAGTGACGATTGACATTGGAACCCCCAGGGGCTCCTTTCCCTCTCTGTGCTTTACATGTTTCAAAATATCCTTCTTCCTTTTCTTCAACTTTCTTGTCCTTTAATCTGCTTCCACATACCTCTGGTATCTCTACACACACATATATAAAAGAAGAATTATATATATATATAATGGGATGTATCTGCAATTCTATGAAATGATATAGTAGGCTGTTCTTTGTAAAGCTAAAGAATTCTTACCATGGACATTCTGTTTTTGGATGCTGCTGGTTGAAGGGTTTAGAGCTCTCTGTTCTGAACTGCATGTCAAAGGCAAATCTGAACTTGATCTGGTTTGAGTACACAAAACCAACAACAGGAAAAGTGTTGGCAATTTTATCCTCATCTCCTAATAATGTTTCCTCTGTTAGTATACGTAAAGGTGGAGAGATACAGGAACTGTTTCATGTGCTCTGTTATTTATAATCAAAATAGGAACACAATATAAAAGTAAGGTTGCGTTGAGGAAAAGCAAAGACAGCTCAAGGAATATATCTTGATCATTCTTGGTCAGTATCAAATTCTTGGCAGCCTATTGTATTAAGAAATCTCCCATGATCAAGGGAGAGAATCAGAATCAGCACATGTGCATCGCATTATCAGTGCATGTTCGTTTAATTCTTCGTCCATTTCATGATAGCAAATTTCAGATATTGTTCTTATTCCTCACATTCAATTGACTTTCGGAGAAAGTTGAGGTGGCAGATCTAACTAGGAAGTACCAAATATGTTAATGTAGTTCTCACTGTTTAATTTAAACATACTGTGATAAGTTGAAAGAACATTTCCAAATTTAAACTGAATATAGAGCATCTCTTTCAGAAAAAAAGAAAAAGAAAAAGCTATCTTGCTATTGGGAAATGAATTAACATGATAAAATTCAGAACTTTGACAACAAAAATGAGACATAAAATATTATTTAAGATTGCTTTAGTTGGAATTCACTATCAACATACAATTTTTATTGATAAATTGTGACTTTTTTTTATAAAGGATTCGACTCATCTAAATTACTATATGAAAAGCTAAATACTAACTTTGTTATAGACAGATGATTTTTTAGGAGATTAAAAAATTAAATTACGTAATGATAACGTACATTTTAAAGAATTTATATATATATATATGTATGTCAAGATTATATGCCATGCTCTGATAACTATATGTAGTTTAGTTAGGCAATCTATTTTTTAGGAGAGAAAAATGATGAGCTATTATTTTCTGTTAAATAAAAAGAAAGATAAATGATTAAAATTATTCTTCTTAAAATTAAGAGGCCAAACTGAATTTTAGTGTGAATTTAAATAACTAAATGTGTTATGAATATTATTATGTAGATGTCCATGTCTCTCATTATTCCCAATTGTATTTTGTATCCCCTTATTTCTTCATGTAATCTCTAGAGTGATATACTTTGATGTAAAGTTATGCCTATATATAAGGCCTATCACAATGAATAGATGAACCATTCACTCCTCACTCTTCTCTCCATGAGCACTCCTTCCTCTTCCCTTCTCATGCACTTTCTTCTCTCCTTCCATATGCCTTCTCATCATCTTCTTCTTCTTCTTCACCCCTTCTCCTCCCCTTTCTTATCAAATTTATAACACGTTATCAGCACGAGTATAGATGAATGTTTTCCTCTAATACTCAGATTTTCTTTTCCCCTTTCAGTTGCAAAACTCGGCAGATCTTTTGACATATGGATCGTTTAAGGTATGTTTTTCCCTCTCAGCATGATGGTCTACCCTTTTCTGAGGTATGTATTTCCCAATGTTCTAATGTCAGATTTGTTAATATATGTGTGTTTTTGCTGAATCTATATATCATTTGTTTGTTTGGGTATTGTATGTACGCATACACTGACTGCTCTGGGTATTCCTAAATATTTTGTTCTGAGCATTTTTATGTTGTTCTTGCTACCTGTATTGCTTCATCATCCCACATACTATTTGGATTTTTACACTTTTATAAGGTTAAATACAGATTTATGGGTTGTTACACTGTCTGGATTTTTATACCATATTGCTTCTTCGTCCTCTTTTCCTGTAAACATGTGTGTTTTAAATTTGGAGGATGTGAAAAAGCCTTTAGACAATCTGCAAATCTGTGTGTCTCGATCAAATTTTAGAAGATTATCTTTAGTTTTTTTTCCTCGCCCGTCAGCTTTCATCGTTTTTGCAGAAATATATTCGCAAAAACCATCTTCTTCCCTTTCACAAATCCAGAATGTATATATTTCTGCGATTGTCCTCTTCCTTTCACAAATCTAAACGTTCGAATATGTATATATATCTGTGTGTTTAGATCTGCCAATATATGTGTTTGCGTGCTTGCTTTATCTCTTGTTTGTGTATATACGTGTACTTTCTCATCCTCAAGCTTGCACAAATCCATGGCATTTTTAATAATAATAATAATAATAATAATAATAATAATAAAATATTGCTTTGTCCCTCGGTGTTCCATGGCTTGTGTGTGTTGCCTTGTCTCTTGTGAGCTCAAACTTGCTCACATGGCATGAAATTATTTTTCGAAAACTACACCATCGTCTGAAAAGAAAACAAGAAAACATGAGTTGTAAAGATTACCACTCAGACAGCATTTAATTAAAGGTCAGCTCCAAATTTAATAATACGTTGAATTATAATGGCTTGATGAATTATGATTGCATTGCCTTAACTAGATATAAAAAAAACCGTTAGAAAAATTATCATTACTATGCATTCATAATACGTTGAATTATAATGGCTTGATGAATTATGATTGTATTGCCGTAATTAGATATTTGGAAAAATTATCATTACTACACGTTCCCCATTAATCACGGCTTCATGCGTTCAATATATGCGTTTTGCAATAATATGCGTTGAGAAATTATTAATACGCATCCCCATTCATTACATTGCAGTAATATGTGTTGAAAAATCATTAGCACGAGCAGCATTATACTTTTGCATAACGTTATTTTTTCCCTGGCCATCGAAATGATTCTTGCATAAGCGTCCTTAGAATTTGAATCAGTTTTGTAGACGGTGGTGTTGAGGAATAATTTAATAGATAGTTATATTAGTAATTTATTTTCATTGAATTTATTTCCTTTCCATTGATTACGGTTTCTGGAGTCTTGCCAACCTAGGTACATTAAAAGCTCGAACTTATTGTATGGCAGGTAGACACGGTATATATGAATTAAATGATTAATCTTTTGGTGATTTAATTTCACAAATTAATGGGTTTAAATCATTTTAATTTGCCATTGATTTTTATGTGTGAAGCTGATTTTATGAGTTTTAATGTGATTTGTATTTTATTGGTGTGCATATTGTTGTGCCTATCAATGTTATTTAAAAGTATTAAACTATTGCCATGCGTTTAAGTTACTCATACTTCATAATAAAACACTTGAAGCATTTACATTTACAATTAGGCCATGCGTTTGCATTTACATGTTCTAGACCAAGGTGTATTAATGGGCTTCTGTTTTGAGTTTTTTTTATATAGACAATTCTTTAAGAAATCCTTATTTGGGCACATTCTTTTAATAGATAATTATGACAATTTATTTTAGTTACAGAAGGCTTATGCCATATTGTTTTAATATCAAAAACATATAATATTCATGTCATTTAATTACTTCAATGTACTGATGACTGTCATAAGCCTTTTGTCATCGAATTAATTGTGGAAATATTCTATTGAGCTATATTCAATTAATTTTCATTTGAGCCATTTAAAAGATATTACAGAAAACATTTTGAGGTTAAATAAAGTTTTCTTATCTCTATCTTTATTTGGTAATGTTATTAATTACCATGATTTAAATATTCAATTAAATTAAATTATTTTGAGCTTAAACGTTGAGTTTAATTGTGCTTTTCACATACATGTTTAATTCCATCAAATTTTGAAATATTGTTATATTGCAAAATATCCGTATTAATTAATTGGGTAAATGTGTGTACAATTGTGGGAGGTTTTGATTAATAAAGTCATGTAAATATTGTTGCCTTTGTTCGTTTCATCAAATTGTGAAATATTATTATTGCATAATTTATTTCTACATGATATACAATTATTGAAATTGTTTTAATTATAAATTCTGCAATTATTTAATTGCTTGAAATCTACAAAGTTGTATTTAAATTGAAAGATGGAGGAATAAATTATTATATGGGTGCATATAATAATGGGAGAATAGATTAAATTCTCATCAAGAATTATGCATATCTAAAATTCAACTGCATACGGTTGATATCTGTGTTGTATGCAATTTTGGGTAGTAGCTATAACATTGTATATGCTACATATATAGAAGACCCATTTGTTCATTAGAACAATTTTTAAAAAAATGTATGACCACTAGAAGTTGGTTATCCTCCTGAAATCCCATTATGAATGGATGTCTTTACATTTATAAAATTTGATATGTTGATTTAATCATGGATTTACCCAATAAGCTCGACTCTATTCCCAGAAGTGAATAGTTAAACATAATAATTGTGACAGTCGAGAAAATGGATATGGTCACAATCATGGGTGTTAGTGTGGTCAGAATTATATTGGTTCTAATTCCCACCTGCAGTGGAGAAAAACTGATAAGAACCACAAAAGGGGCAAAATATGTGCATACTAAATAAATTGGATATGCATTGAAGGCTCCAGAAGAGCTAATATTACGTTGCCGAAAGGAACAAAATTATGTGTTGAAAATGCACTCCATTCTACCCAATTTATAAGAAACTTATAAAGTTTCATGATATTTGCAGAAAGTTCCACTGGCTTTGTATATAAGTATAGCTGAAAGCATATGACAGTAATCCAGAAGTTTATTGATGAATTTGATATTTGACATGCAATAGTAAACCA
>JANTPZ010008565.1:0-12049 GCA_025593235.1 Vachellia pachyceras
TAATTTCGCGTTCATTTTATATATTTTAATTTACTGTGTGATTATTTTTATTAGGTTGACTATTAGATTTATTTTGGCTCACAGACTCTTAGATTTATTTCGATGGCTCATACACCCAACGTATGCATGTAGACTAAAACTCACAAATGATGACTATATCTTGCATGGATAAAATGTGTCTTGTGAAGAAATCTTCTATAGCTGAGCAGGGAAATTTCTAACATATAAGAGTCCTCGTATAGTCATCATTTGTTCAACAATCTCAATGATGACTATATCTGTTCTCGTATTAACTTCAATGAATAAATACTTTGTTCAACAATCTGACGAATCGGGTTTGGTTTGGTCTGCACAGGGTTGGTCATACTGTGACCACAATGCTTTGCCTTGGCCAATCACCTCACATGCATTGCTCTGATCTGCTTCTTCCAATGCCAAATATAAAATAGAGAGAAGACTGTCACTTGGTTTTATCGTATTCGCTCTCTCTACCACATCGCCATGATAATGCCTTCATTTTTTTACATTTCTTCTCCCTTCCACCGAGAATCTTTTCCCCACAAACTCAGAACCAAACGCAGAAACTGCCTCACATCACATGCATATAATAATGTCGACCTACGTTTTCTCGCTTACCCCAAAACACAGACACAAAAGAAATTAAAGAAACAAAAGAATTGCGTTTTCTCGCGAATCCTATGCAAATGGTGATAATGCAACAACAGTTTCGACCTGTAGGATCTACAAGAAAATTAGATAGATAGATTCCTGAAAAACTGTCACAGCCCTAAATTATAAAAATGGAAAATGTTAATGCCACAATCTTCAAAGATTACATTCACCGAAGTTGTCGGGTTTTCATCTAAATAATATGACGGGAATTAGATCTGTTAGAATTCTGATATATGTTTAACGACGACGAAATAACATTATTCAAAGAGTTGAACAATTCCGAGAAAATTTCCAAATTTTAATATCCTTTGAGACAGTATTTAGTTATTGAGTTCGCCGACTGATACACACACGACTTGTCAATTATAACGTAAAAACGTAAAAGAACATTGTGGATAAGATGATTTGTACGCTTATTTTGGTTCAAAAAATTTGTGGGTTTTTGACTTATACCATGTGGGCATGCCATTTGATGGTCGTGCTCAACATTATTTTCTAACTTTCTTCAAAAGAAATCGTCTTTCCAGCTCAATTGAAAATGCCTAACTTTGAGGAGGGGACCATCCAAAGTCTGGGTGTCCTTAAATCAAGGGAACCCATAATAGTTTCCCCCCCTCTGGTATAAGGGCACCTTTGGTACAAGCAACGGAGCAAATTCTGTAAATTCTCAAATTAAAAAAAACAACCAGAAAAAAGGCACGCTCAAAAGCAAAGCTTAGTTATTCAAGAAGGAAAAAGAAAAGCAAAGCTTAGGGAATCGTACGTGGTGGATAATAAATTTACAACTCAGAGACAGGAATTATCTATTTTAAAGTGGGCGCCGGGAAGGGTCTTCTAGGTTTTTGCTGAGGTTTGAGTAATTATCACAAGGCACATGGCCCTTTGATTCTCATCATTAAGTAAGTTCCATGAGGAACTTTTACGAATATGATTAATAATTGCCGTAAGACACATGAACTAATTATAAGAGTTAAAAACACTGCCCAATAATTAAAAGCCATCGTTTTAATGACTAGTTATCGTTCGCTAATCTCCTCATCAGTTAGCTGCCAGTAGCAGGGAGGAATAATGGAACTGGAACATGTAATATTCTTCTTTGGCACGTAGGTACAAAGAAGTTCAATGAACGGTGCTTGATGAATCAATTATGTGTGCCAGAGATAAGAGAACATGAAAAATTCGGGCAAATAGAGATTGGTGTAATGATTTGGCGACGAAAATGTCATTTTCAAATATCTACTATCTCAGTGGATGTCATATTCAGCTGATCAAGTATATATATGTACTTGACACTGTTCAAATTTTCTGCCAACTTCATTATTGAACGGGGCATGCATATAGCATAACGTAGACTTTAAACATGTAAGCCATAAATGAACTAATTATCGCTACATATCCCATTCTCAGATTTAGTTAGTCATTGGATGGAGTTTTACGTACTTCCGTGTGGATTCTGCCAAGAGACACGTGCCAAGAATATTCCTTTCTCCATGGGATGGCAGATTAATAACGCAAGGGGACACGAAACAAACAGAAGAAGCTAACTTGAAAGATCCATTGGAGTTGAACCAGAAATAGTGAGTTTCGACTGGAATGATTATTGATTATAGTTACGTAAGTGATCGCTGCTTTGACCAGGACCACTAGATTTATAGAGGATTATCCCTATTACTACTTTAGCTGCCCTATAGCTAGCTAGGTTTTTGATGATGTGCGTGCCAATGATATATAGCTTTCGAGATGGAAACCACAGTCAGGTCAAAAAAAAAAAAACAGAGAGATGGAAACCACAGCAAGCGCTAAATGGTGCCCACAAAGTGGTTGCTCTCTCATGCATGGTCCTCGGTTCTCATCCAAGTTAGGCTTTTCTTTTCTTTTTTGGCTTCTTGTTATTTAACTTTTCTCTCTCTCTGAAAGTGCCTATTCACCAACCGTTGTCTCCTGAATCATATTATTGATAAAACAGTGCTTAAGAACGTATTCTCTTGTTCAAAGTTGGCCTAATTTGGATACAGATCCAATTTCTTTTGAAGCTCATTATTACTTTATCATCAGTTTCCTTTTTTTATGTACATGCACAGAAACATTGCAGTTACTCAGTAGAAAGTTGGGTGATAGTTTTAAAGAGCTTTGGTTGTTCTGTTCAAAAGGCGATACGTGATTGAAATTCTCTAGATGATTATGTGCCTCTGAGTCTGACATTTGATCCAGCCACTCGTATGAATATCTCGGAGCTTCATTGCATGTGAAGGAAAGAAAAGAAAAGGAAAAAAGGGCATTTGCGTCGTCGTCGTCTTCATGTTTGTGTATGATTACGAATCCTGAAGCTTCACTTTTTTTGGCCAAAAAAAAATGCATGGCATCCATAAAACCACATCCCAAAAGAGACCATAATTAAATATCCATTTTTGCAGTATTACCATTGCTATGTATATTCTCAAGATTCTCGTCTCTGACTTTATTTTATTCAGTATACGCGATTGGATTCCTTTAACATTGCATTTCGTCTGCATAAGTATTTGCATCTAAGCAGCAAGCACTTCCCTATTAATTTATTTTTTATCCAGAGTCAACTGCAACCCAAATTTTCAAACAATTTTTAATGTTCGAGTGCTAATTAGTTTTGAGCAGTGCGTAGACTTCTGGGTCATTATTATTTTGAGACAATTTTAGATTAAGTCGTATTAGATTTGCAGTTAGTTAAAAAGAAAATCCAAATTATAATGGGCTCGGGTTCATCGTAAGACTGATCCAGTTTGCTTAAGTGAAGTTCCATTTTGAAAGCCCAATAGTTCAACAGGAAAAGTGTGGGCTTAAGTTAATTATGGGCCTCAGTCGACAACTCTGCCCTCCAGCTTCGTCCAGCCCAAGCGACCTCATCAACTCTCAAATCTGCCGTCAACTATAAGGGCAAAGATCTGATGCTGGTAATGATATCATGACATGAGGTTTACTGCTATTGGAGTTTTCATGGTTAAGAGTGCTTATTTTTTCTTTGAATCTTGTCCTCCAAACAGGTATAGCCCAGTGTACAAGTACATATGGAAGTGGACAGGAGTTGAGAGAATGAAGATATTTCTTTGGTAAGCCTTTCATAATAAACTTCCTACTAATGGTTGGAGGAGCAAATGGACTAGTGTGTCATCATTGTGTCATTATTGCCATGAGGAGGAGGAGACTGTGTTACATGTGTTACGAGATTGTCGGTATGTTAGGGAAGTATGGTTAAAAGTCGTGCAACCCTCTCACTTCTCTAGTTTCTTTGCTTGCTCCTTACAGGATTGGTTTGCCATTAATATGTAGAGGAACTTGAGAGTTATCTTAATTTCAAATTGGGATCTCTTTTGAGGAGTAGCATGTTGGTGTTTTTGTACATGAAGGAATAAGAGGATTTTTTACAGCAATTTTCTCAAACCTCTTGACCCTTATAACTCAATTCTTGCATCTTGGAAGCTCTATGTCTAGTGTAGTGACATTTTGCAGCTGCGTTCTGAGCCTAATGCTTATTAGCTACAATGGTGGATACCACTTGATAGAGGGTGGGTCAAAGTCAATATTGATGGTGTGGTGGCTCAACCCTCTTCAAAGTTAGGATGCGGAGGTATTATTAGAAACCACTTGGACTCATGGATTATGGGATTTGCTAAATCCCTAGGACAATGTGATCTCCATGTTGCGGAAGAATGGGTTATATACAGAGGCCTTCAAATAGCCTTTGACTATGGTTTTAGGGCCGTCATCGTTGAATCCGATGATGCTAAGGTACTGGTTGACATGCTTAATTTGGATAATATTGCTTCTGATACAGGGCTGCTGTTTGAAGAAATTAAGAGATTTATTCAGAGGGATTGAGTGTAATTATCCGGTATGCGCCAAGATAGCATAACCGTTTGGCGGGCGCCTTCGCAAAATAAGCTATCTCCTCTTCTATTGTTTACCGTTCATGCCCACATCAACGGCTGGCGTTGTGCTCAAATGACTTTTTGGATCATATCCCCCGTAGTCTAATCCCTCTGTGTTTTTGAGCCTTGTGCTCTCTTTCTTTGTTAAAAAAAAAACTACAGGGGCAAAGAGTCGGAGACTCCAGATGGAAATTAATATTCAATTCAGTTTTTAGGTTTGCAGAAGGCAAGTTGCCGTTAGGCGTGGTCCTTTTGTCTGACCTCGAATAAACCATTGTTGGCTTTGATTGCCCCTCGTCTCTTAGAATGGAGCCTGACCAGCTTGACCCGAAACACTGCGGATCTTTACTGAAGTAATCCTTGAACCGATGTTTTAACATTTAATTCAGCCTTTTTGTTTGAATCAAATGGTTTCTTAATCATGTTATTAACATGCATTTGGATAAGGAGAACGAGTTCCTCATGGAATCTTACAGATTAATGCTTCACGAGCTGCAAAGGTTTCTTATGTTTCTTTTGCCTCCTTTCAATTCTCCTGTTAATTAGGACCTGTAACTTCACACTATTCGCAATTACAATATCTACCTGGCCTGCCGTACTCTTTACATTCCTATCGAGCCGCCGCCCCGGGGGTGTTTCTCTATTTTGTTGAACTTCATCTCTGTTTATTCAGATTAGACTTGATTTGCCATGGTACTTTTTATTTTCCAGCTGGTGAGATTTTTATATCTGTCATTTTGAGGGCTTTGTTAAATAGATTAATATAGTGTTGGACCCCCCATGAATAATGTGCGGGCTTGGCGAGGTCTGTAAGAGGAGGATTAAGCCATGTGAATATATTTATGGGTGAGAGTCACTACCTCTCAAATGCATGGGGACCTTGTTATTGTTTGGCTGATTCTATTTTTCCGTCTGATTTTTCGCTGTTCAGCCAATAATACTAAGACCCACACTCTGGTGAGATTAGTATTAAATTAATAAGATTTATGGAACAGTTTCTATCAGGACTGCGACTTTTCTATAGGCTCTGTTTATTTCCTAGTAAGGATAAGATGAGGCTCTAAGATGCAACTTGTAAGAGACAAATAATATGAACTACTATTTTATATTGGCACTTTAATCTTTGACGCTTTTATTTTACAGTAAATTTGTTGCTCCATATCTTCCTCTTTTAGCATCCATCCCATGCAGCTAAATAAGGCTACCTATGTAGCTGTTTTTTTTTTTTGGAATAAGATACTGGATTCCATTACTCATAAGAGAGCATTACAAACAAGCTAAGAGGTTAGTAGCCCCTCCTCTGCCACCATCTGTTGCGTAGATGGTGGAGGTTGATCATAAAAACAAAAGTTACCTGTCAGATCATGGGTCATCTTGGCCAGCCTATCTACCATCCTATTCTTATCTCTAACAACATGGTGGAGGTCAATAGTCCAATCCCTTGCAATAATCATTCTAGCTTCATTCAATAATGTCAATAAAAGGATGACTATTGACGCTCCTCGAAAAACTAGGTTAATAACCTCAATACAATCAGTGACAACTCTAACTGTTCTATAGCCCCGTACCCAGCATACTTGAAGACCAAGAATCAGGGCAATAAGTTCAGCAATAGCAGGAGGGACATTAGAGAGCTTACAACTAAATCCGCATACCCATCTGTTGTTCCCTGAACAAATAATGCCGCCACACCCACTCTTTCCCGAATTGAGAATAGATCCATCAACCTCAAGTCTACAAAAGCCAGGCTGTAGCTCTATGCTTCTAAATTTGCTCACATCTCTTACTAAATACAGTCCATGGCTCTAATTTTAATCTTTCAAGAGCTGATTCTATTGGCTGTTTATCAGCTTCTTGACGAATTTATTGCATTGCAATACTAAATCATAAACTCATTTTCAAAAAACAGAATCCCTGACTACTGGAGATTTGTAGGTGGAAGATGAAACGCTTATGCGCAAGCTTTATGAAGTTATGTCTGCTGATGGCATCACTGAAAGGTCCGTTGTTTTTTGGTTTAAATATTTAAGCAAATTATCAATCTACTAAGATAATTGATATTTACTGTAGAAAAGGCTGTACTATAATCTGTTGTTAACTTCTGGATTCTCAGTTGTAATGGTGCTATTGTTGAGTATCTTTATTAATATTGAGTCTACATAGTACGTTTTGAATGCTATTCTTTTAAAATATATTTTGCTTGACAGTTGTTTTTCGCATTTGTTACTTATGTAAGGAATGGCCTTAAATCATTATATAGCAACTATATAACAGCTCGTGAAGGAAATTAGGATGCTTCCTTAGGGTTCTCTATGAGTTTTGAATCTGTCAGATCAAAGATATGGAGCTCGAAACATAACCGGAAATTATTTGCATCTTTCCTAGTGATTGCCACACTATTGTGTGCTGATGTCTGAAAAATGACTTTTTCTAATCAGCATAACCTGAGTTTTGCCTAGTCATTTGCCCCTTTCTTTTGTTGCTTTAATTTTTAATTTGGGAGTGATTTAATGCATTTTTTTTTTGGCAGAAGGTTTAATTCAGGTTAGAATGGGTGTTTTGCTTGTTCTTTGTGATGATATTTTCGTTTTGTGCACAAAATAAAGGCAGCTCTAATGTTTCCGATAGCAGCGATGCTGAAAGGTCATATGAAAGCCATTAAGTCAAGTCAATGCAGCGGATGTAGAACAGAGACAACTGTGAGGCCTATTTTTGCCATTTTCTCCTCTCTCTTTTTTAAGACTACACAAGTACAGTTTAGTTGCTCCTATGAAGATTCTTTTTTCTCTTTTCGAAAAGGAGCCGAAGGGGAACAAGGGCCTGAGAAAAATCGATGTGCCGACTGATAATCTCCAAAGGTATGATCTGATTTTAAGAAAGCATGTGATTAGCCGCCTTTATTTTGAGATGATGCTTTAACTAAATTAGGGGTCGTTTTGTATATACCTCTTTTGATTAATGATACAGTTTTTCACAGCGGAAGGGGAGATTCAATGTGTGAGTGTGTATCATCTCAAAATATAGGCTTCAATGTGGAGGAAGAAGGAACCAAATTATTCACAAAACTTTAATACGCATCAGTGAGCCTCCAGCCTCCTACTGGGGTCTTCTGTTGTACGTAAATATGCACAATTCAAATTTCTTGTTTTTAACTTTGATTTTATGTAGTCAAAACAAGAAAACTTCCATATGCTGAAAAGATGAACAGAGTACAAACTCTGATGAGTAAAACAATCAAATTTCTTGAGTAAACAGAAAAAAAAGAAAATAGAGGAAAGAAAAAAAAATACATCAAAGGTTTGTTCACCAAATCAAAGGAAAATCCTTTTATACTTTACTTTGTAAATTGTAAATTATATTAAAAAATAACTTACATCGTTGAGGTTGAGTGAAATAACAAAATGCTTCGCCAGCTAAAACAAACGAAGGGAAGAGGAATGTAAAGGGTGGCTGATAGATTTATTTCCCGGCAAGTTATTGACAACAACCACTTTATCGTCTCTTATTAAATTAAAAATGTTCAGATTCAGTGGAGTGAGTCCAAATCCAAAATGCTAGTTTCAAGGACAAATGTGTGATACAGTCACTTGGGTATTGTGGTTAAATACTTAAATTAGACACATCTTTTTCATGCTTCTCGTTTGTTTGTCTGATCTCTCCTCAAAGTACGTACATGTAGAGGCACTCAACCTCTGGTCCATCTTGATGAGCTGGCTTATTCTATTCTATTCCTGTTCTTTAGTTCCTTTACACTAATCTACTTTCTTTCTTCCCAATCATGTACTTTTAGAAAGAAAAGGGTCAAACGAAAATAGACAGCTAGTAGAAACAATGTAACGGGAAGTGTAATAGCAAAATCATAGGGGTAATAATGAGAGTGCTTCACAAGATTCTACTCCTAGGCATGAGAGAATTTATTTAGAAGCCAGTTAATGATAAAAATATATCTGAAACTTCTATCAATTTCCCAGCAAAGGAAAACAAAATAGGCTGAATCAAATCAGGGACAAATTCGGAGTAATTTGAGACCATAAAATATAAGCTTTTTTTTTAAAAAAATCCGATATTCATCTCACAAAACTGGATTAGTTGCAGGTGTTAATGAGGATACTGAACTCTACTTAGACCAATAGCTATCCATCATGAGTTAATCGATGCAACTTTATATTCTTTTTAAAGTCGCATGAATAGTTCAGAAAGAAAATAACGGCTAGTTTGAGTATCTCTCAATGGGTCTGATAATCAACCTTCTCAATTGTCGAGAATCCAAATAAGATATCATAAACAACAAAACAAGCTCTTCGTCGCATCCATCTAATTAAGTTAGCCTTAAAACTTGGTCAACGAGTTAGAGCAACATAAATTCTCTGCATCCCTGCCTCAAACATTGTAGTTACTAACAGCAAAATAAATTAAAAAGGCAACGACATAACATGAACATCAGAATCCTAATGGAAGCAAAAGAAAGTCACCAGCCAGCTTGTTGTTTCACGTGCATATATCGCTTCTAGGCTTTTCTAGCTTAGAACAAACCGACAGTGAAGGAAACCTGCAAATATCGCCCTATACGTTAGCAAAAGAAAACAGATAATTCTTACAATGTATGAATCATTAGACAAATCTGACATTTTGATGAAACGAATATTTAACCCTTACTTGGATCAGAACCTATCAACATGGCGGTTCCTCCGAAGTCGCATGTTCCCCCATTTCTCTTGTGCTTCTGCCAATAGCTATTGAAAGCATAAGAAGCATGAGCAACCACAGTGTCAGGGTTATAGCAATTGCCTTGAGCAGTGGCGGAGCCACGTTGGAGTGAGGGTGGGCAATTGCCCCCCCTTAATTTTTCGGGGTATATGTAAATACTTGTTAGATTTTTATTTTGCACCCACTGATTTTTAATATTTGAACCCACTCAAATTATTTACACTTGTAAGCTTGTTGTCATTGTTTGAAAATAAAAAATTGCCCCCACTAGTCCAGGGTCCTGGCTCCGCCACTGGCCTTGAGGATTAATCTCGTCGCAATCAGCACCGCCAGCCCCACAAGCATAGTCCATAGCCTCTTGCAATGTTTCTGCAGGAACACTAGGCTTCGCCACACACCACAACTTCTGAACCACCCCTATATCTGGTTGAGGCGAGCCTTGGTCGATTGGGTTACAAGGAGGTAGATTGAAGCCATGAGGAGAACTAGATGGAACAGAGAATGGTGGCAATTCTGGAGCAAAAGAAGGCATCGGAGGTGAAGATATTTGAGCTAATGGAGGCAAAGGCTTTGTGGCAGCATTGGAAGGAGCAGGCTGACCAAAAGTGGAATGCAACGGGGGTTCTGCAATTTCCGGTAATGGGGTTGGCCTTACAGGGAAAGAGCCCATGAGAGTGGAACCCAAAAATGAAAGCTTTCTCATTGTGGGTTTTCTTTCTTTAGGGGTTGTGGCGATAACATTGATGTTGTTCAGATGGAAAAATCCAAACTTTTTCATGGACTCTAAATGAGAAGACACCAAGCTCAGGCTTTTATCCGAAATTTGTGAGAAATCCGAATGTGGGGTTACAGAAATGGTGGAGTTGACACTTTGTAGATAGTCTATAAGAGGCTTGACCATTCTCAAATCATCTGAGTAAGAAGCAGAGTTTGGATGCAAACAGTCTAGATATAAAGGAGCAGAAACTTTGATTTCCTGCTCCAAACCCCACCTTTTCAGGGAGTGATAGACATTGTCCAAAGAAACCAGAATCAAACCGAAATCTTGTTCTTGGTCTCTTTGGCAGAGAACAGAGTTCCCCACAACAATGGTGGTGATTCTCGTCGCAGGATAGTGTGCAAGAACGTGGGACCTGAGCCAACTCTCCGCTGATAAAATGCTCCTAGATACCCCATTGATGTCTGCAGGGCTAACCGAAACAGCTACGGGAAGGTCAGCTTGAGATGATGCTTGTAAGACCTCTTCGGTTGTCTCACAGAGATTCAGGAGTTCAATCGATTCTTCACCAGCACCTACGAATCAGGAAACAAGAAGATAGGAAAAAGGGTTTTAGGGGAAACCAAGAGTAAAAAGAAACCCACATTGCACAATATATCAAAGACAGATTTTGAGGATGAAGCCTGCGTTGAAAGGAGAAGTTGTGAGCTTTACAGGGATGGAAGTTCAGGATCCAGTATCAAGCTGTTACTTACCAGTAAGACCCAGCGAGCAGAGAAAGAGAAGATAAAGTAGCCACCCCATGTTCAACCTTTCTCCAGGAAAAATCCAGTCTTGGCCTGCAGCCACTATGCTGGTGCTGTAGCTTTTCCTTCTCGGTCGTCAGTGGCCACCGCTCTTTAGTAGGACATTTGCGAACTTGTGATGGCCTATAAAAAAAGGCCCGCCAAAAAAGAGAGAAAAAAAAACTGAGAAAAACGAAACGAATTTAATTTAATTTATTGTATAAAAAAATTTAATTTAATTTACGTCCTTTATATTCTAAGTTTCTTATATTATTATCCCTATCATCTATAACTCATCTACGTGTCAAAAATTTCCCTCCAACACAGCCTCCACGTGGCTATTATATACTCTTGCTTTTTGGAAACGGTTTCAATACTTCTCTTGCTGAGTTGGTGAGAAGGCTTGAGGGTATTGACAAGGAATGACGGAGGATTCCTCTCAATGGGTTGCATTGACTTGAGAAGTGTCTCTGGATGGATTACATTAAGTTGAATAATCAAGAAGAATTGCTTTGGTTCCAGAAAGCTCGTTGCAAATGGCTTAAATTTGGTGATAGAAACTCCAAATTCTTTCATGCTTCCACTAAGATGCAACGCAAGAGGAATAGAATTGAGGCTTTAGAGGATGATAGGGGTAACTGGATCACGGATCCTTATGAACTTAAGCGTATGGCTCAGAAATTCTACCAGGAGTTGTATTCTAAGGATCCGAATGTGGTTTGTTTGGAGGAGTGGCCTACCTCCTTCCCTAAGTTGAGTGTTGAGCAACTTTCTCAGGTTCAAAGGCAGGTAACCGAAGTCGAAATAAAAAATACGGTCTTTGAGATGGGTGCTTTCAAAGCGCCCGGGCCGGATGGCTTACATGCCCACTTCTTTCAAAACCAATGGACCGAGATTAAGGGTAAAGTTTGTCAACTGGTTAATGAAATGGTGAGGAACCCGGGGAAATTACAGGAGATTAACCAAACTGATATTGTCCTAATCCCGAAAGTTGACCATCCTAGATGCCTGATGGAGTTTAGACCGATCTCCTTATGCAATGTATGCTATAAGATTATCAGCAAGCTGCTTAGTAACAGGCTCAAGTATGTGATGGACTGTCTTGTGGGGCCCAACCAGTGTAGTTTCATTAAGGGAAGGCAAAGCTGTGATAACATAATCATAGCTCAGGAAGCCATTCATACTATGAGAACGAAGAAAAGCGGCACGGGGTATGTAGCAGTTAAGGTTGATATGGAAAAGGCCTATGATAGGTTGGACTGTGA
>JANTPZ010008566.1:0-14448 GCA_025593235.1 Vachellia pachyceras
GAACTGCACTATAACAGAGACTAACGTGCTCTGTTTTCACAACTCAAACTCAGCCCAACAATCTCAAGATCCCAATCTTGAGTTTCTCACAGAAATACAATCATTTTGGATGAACTGATATACTCTCTCAAAGAGTGGATAGATAAACATTGAAGCTCTCGAAGAAGTATAATATCATAGTCCTAATGATGTGCTCTGTTTTACGTTCACTGACTCCGTCTTCTTCGTCTCTCCTTTCTCTGTTGGTTGCTTCCTCCTATTTATAGATGTTGTCAAAATATATCCGTTGGAGAAAAGCGTTGTATCCGTTATAATTCCAAAATATAATACCAAAACTAATTTTTCCTGAGATGTCCCAATGCCATTCAAATAACAAAATATAATACCCACAAATGATTTTTCCCACTTAGGGAAATAATGGCTATCAATAACCTCACCTATGTGGCATATGCCCAATTCATTAAATTGATATCAACATATATAGAGACAAAATAAGCAAAACAATAAAAAGAATATGCTCAACCTAAAAGTGTGGCAATATATACATATCCCACATTAATATCTCAAAAAGAATAGAAGACCCTACAAAAGCTTGATATAAAGCTAAGCTTGCAGCTCCTTTCCTTCCCATCTACATGTATTATGGCACTCTCCTGAAGATGTTGAAACCAGGGGATGAGACATAAAGTCCCAGCAACCAATAAATAATTTATGAAATGTTTAGATATGGTTATAAGAGTTGAAGCATTGATAGATTTGTTAAAAGTATATTGATATACAATTATAAACTAACAAAGTGATTGATCAACAAATATACACCAAACACAAAAATAACATTCTCCAAATAGAGAAGTTGGTAGATGAAGCATCCACACCATAATCCTCGGAATCACATCCCCTTTTAAATCAATGAAGAAAATAAATTTAATACTTTTTGGTCACAATTCAGATATGATTCAATGACATTCGAACATTAACTATATTATCCACATTGGAACTTCTCATGTAAGGAAGTAATGACTATCAAAATACCCTTATTAGGGTCACATATGCTCAATTCATAAAGTAACAACCGTAGATTAGCAGTGATACATTCACATCCAAAGATAAGCAAAATAATATGAAGAGTATGCCAGCCTAAATATATAGTAATATATTTATCTTCCACGTAAATCTCTCAAAAGAGGAGGTCCTACAACCGACTGACACAACACTATGCCTCTGGCTCTTTTCCTTCCCGTTTATTAGTACCGGGGCCCTCTCCTAAAAATGTTGAAACCACAAGATGAGACATAAAGTCCCAGTAACCAACATATAATTTATCAAATATTTAGGCAGTGTTATAAGAGATGAAGCAAGGATAAGTTTATTTAAAAGTATATTGATAACATTTATAAACCAGAGGAGTATTTGATGATTAAATACATACCAAACACAGTAATATACTCTAGATAGAGAAGTTGGTAGAATTACGAAGTTTCAGTTGAATAAATTAGTAATCACATGTATATCAACATAGTACCACACAATTTATACACAATTTCCTCCACCAAACTCCTCCTTATATCACATGACGTGGACTCTAACCTATAATGATAGAAGACTTGGCCAGAGTCAACCATTAATATGAGGTTAATGAGCCCCCTCCTAGCCGCCCACAACTGGGTCCAAGTTGGAAGGTGTCATCCTCTCTCTGGTTGCCCACAACTGGGTCTAAGACTCACGAGAGTTTACCGTTCCCAAAGCCGCTCACAACTGGGTCCAAAACTTAGAAAGTCTAATGTAATGTCAATACTATGATCAGTAGTAATGACTGTTGCTATAGACTTTAAGATTTACCAAATATATCACCCTCCCAGACTTCATCACAATCCAAGCCCAAACAATACAATCATCATCCCTCCATAACACATTTATATGTATTCTCATTTTACATCATGTTTTCAATTATAATGCAATGTCACATTATATAAAGAGTCGTTAATATAAAGCAAAATGTCAAAATATTATCCTCTTCACCAGTGATTCATAAACATATAGAACATAGTTTTCAAAGGCAACTTCATATTAATTTCACAATTTAATCACTATAAGTAAATTTTAAATTTAATAACACTTACAATTCAAAAGATGTTTTCCAAAACATTTTATGACCCATGACAAGCATGTAAAACAAACTAAATATGGTTACCTCACGCTTAAGAAAATATGCAATACCACAATAATCCAAGCCCAAAGCTCAAGTTACCAAAACAGAGTTAATCTACACAATTGATTAAATCACACATTAATATAATGCTAATAAATCAAATACATATATAAATTTAAATAAAACTCATTTTCTTTCCAAACTTTAAGTTTTCCTAAAATTCTCCACCTATCACCATAATAAAAATTCTTTATCTCAATCTCTTTTTGATCATCCATAGTTCTATTGTACTTCTTAAAATTATAATCAATATATAAAAAAATCTCAAAAATTTGTTACCTTTAAATCCTCAAACATCACATAGATCAAATATCATCAAACACTTGTTAAAACCCCAATTTCTTTCTTCTACAAATCATGACTCATCCAATAGAATCCCTAAAGTATCTATATTTCCTCAATATATCCAAAAAAATCCAATTTCTTTCTTCTACAAATCATGACTCATCCAATAGAATCCCTAAAGTATCTATATTTCCTCAATATATCCAAAAAATCAAATTCCGAAATTTCAAGTTTCACCAAAATTTCTAATATTCATATTTCATCATCAACTTCAAATCTCATCCATTCAAAAATTGTTATAGGCTCTAAAGTGCTAAAATAAATTATAAAATTTAAATTTAATTGGTACAAATATCCTATATACGCCAAAATAAAAAGATTATCTAAGAAAATTATTTAAAATTCCAAAATCAATCAACAACCAAACTAAACTAATTAAATCACCAATAACACTCCCAAAATCCAAAATAAATTGTCTAATATCTTTTCATTTGATAAATCAGTAAATAGAAATATTAGGTCTGATTAAAAAATCATTATAAAATAATAAAACAACCAAATCAAAAATCCAAACCGATTAAAATTATCCATTAACATCCATCTACATTCATATACTCTTATATTGTCAAAACTCAAAACTTCTCAAAATTCTAACTCTAAAAATTTTGCCTAATCAGAACAAAATTACTACCATATGAAAGATAAAAATTCACAAAACAACTTTCATGAAGGAAGTTTAATGATTAGATGTAGTTTTGCTAACTAAAATAAGCTCCAAAGCTTAGCAATGGTGGACGAAGCGATGAAGAAGATGGATGAACAGTAATGAACTGTGAAAATGCTGACTCTCTCTGGTACATGTTTAAAATAAATCTTTTGGTAAAAATTACACAACCTGACCCGAAGGATTAAAATATAACATAATAACCCTGTATTCACTATTTCTTCTTCTTCTTCTTCTTTCTTATATATATATATATATATATTATAATTTATTTTAAATTTCAAAAAATTATACTTAAGTAAACCTATGTTACCTAAATAACAAAATAATAAATTTCAATTATTATAAATAAATATTTTCTAATGACAAATTTTTTAAAACCAAATAATAATAATAATAATAATAATAATAATAATAAGTTAGGATGTTATAGTAGAAGAATAAAGTTCCATTTGAATATATTAGTAACCAAGTTATACCAATGTAGTACAACACCAATTATGTACAGTTTCCCTCCACCTAACTTCTCCTTATATCACCTGATGTGGACTCTAACAAATGATAATGGGAGAATTGGTCTGAGTTGACTATCATTATGATGTTAATGAGCCCCCTTCTTAGTCAGCCACAACTGCATCCAAAACTGGAAGGTGTTACCCTCTCTATGGTTGCCCACAATTGGGTCCAAGACTTGTAAGAGTTAACCGTTTTCAAAGTCGCCCATAACTAGATCTAAGACTTGAAATGCCTAACACAAGGTCAACCACTATGATCAGTTGTGAAGACTATTGTCATAAACTTTAAGATTCACCAAGTATATCATCTTCCCAAACTTCATCAAAATTCAAACCCCCAACAAGATAGTTACAATCCTTTGACAAGGTATATATACATATACTCATTGTCCATCACATTCTCAATTATAATTTAATATCACTAGATAGAAAGAGTCATTAACATAAATCGTAGCATCAAAATACTATTTGCTTCACCAGTAATTAATAAAACATGTAAAGTTTAATTCACAATAGTAGTTTCATAATAATTTGTAATTTGATCATCACATATGGGTTTTAAATTAAAATAATACTTACAGTTCAAAATATATATTCCAAAACATCTTACAATATATAACAAGCTTATAAAATAAATTAAATGTAGTTACCTATCGCCAAAGCAAGTTAAAATACCACAACAATTCAAACCCATTGTTCAAGTCCTCAAAACACAATTAATCTACAAAACAATAATTACACATCAATTAAATAACAAACAACAACACCTCATAACTTTATATATATATATATATTAGATGAATTCATTCCTTTCTAAACCTCATAATCACACATAAATCACAAAAATCATTAAACCCCAATGGAACCCCATTTCTTTCTTCCATAAATAATATCCCAATCATTGAAATCACTAAAATATCTTCATTTTCCCCATCTATCCAAAACACCAAATTTCAATACTCCAAATTCCTCCAAAATATCCAAAATCAATATTTCATCATAAACATCAAATCTATCCCCTTTCAAAAATCAATATAAACTCCATTGACATTTCCAAACTCAAAAGATTGTTCAACAAAGCTTAGATTGGTCACAACATCCAAAATAATAATTGTTGAGTTTATAACCAAAAAAAATTATTATAAAATCTTAATAGACTCAAATAAAAAATTTAAATCAACTAAAATCCTCTATAAATATTCATCTACGTTTTTATAACCTTATTTGGTTAAAACTCAAAATTTCATCAAAACCTTAACCCTAAAACATCGTCAATGCATCATGAAATTACTACTATTAGAAAGAGAAAAATACCTAATACAACTTTCTTAAAGGAAGAGAGGTGAAAATGAGAGATTTTGGTTACCTAAATCATCCACAAACCTTGCCCTAGTGGAGCTCCTTGTGTCATCAGTTGGAGAAAGAAGGAAGAAGGAGAAGGAAAAAGGGACACATGGGTGAGATACCACCATATGATTGGCACTTGGTTACTTAAATTCACTATCGCTAACAAAAGGAGTTCACCGTGGTGAAGGGAAGGGTTTACTGCGATGAAGCTATCTTGAGGCTAAAGAAAATGAACTGAAATTGCAAGTTGGTAGCAATTGGTCACGGCGAAAGTGATCGAGAGGAATCCTTGCGAATGGATTCTAGTTCACCGCAACAAAGCCAAGAGTTGGCAGTGGCAAAGGTGTCCCAAAACCAACTTTCACTCCTTGGTACAGGAACGTTGTGGCAAAACCCAAAGTTGGCCATAACGAAGGTATATCTAGAGGGATCCTCACTTAGCAGTAGCATATCACCACAACGAAGCCACAGGTTGGCCACAACGAAAGTCCCCAAACTTAAAAAAAAAAAATAGCATTCCCATAACACAAGGTGGGTACTCTTTCCACTAATGACTATCTCCCCAATATAATCAAGTCCTAAAATAAAATTTTGGGTCTTACACAATGCAATTGCACATTTTATTAAAAAAGAATAAAAGACTCCAAAAAAAATAGTGTCACTTAGTCATCTTATCCTTATTGCATGTTTGTCAAAACGTTGAAAAATCACATTTACACAAGTCAAAATAAAACTACTCTCACATGCTTATCTCATCAATCTAAATCACATTAAAAAAATAATGTCTGCTTTTCATGCGAGGACTTTATTAGCATGTGGCCAGTAAGTATCCTTATAAATGTTTTTTTAATCAATAGGGATGCATGCCTTAACTATAAAGATTACAATACCCATACACATCTAAAACCGTTTTTTATAAATAAAAAAATAGTGTTACTCTAACTATACAGTTTTGGAAAAACCATTTTGTAGATATATAATTTTGGGAAATTAATTCTGAAGTTTCAAATAAGAAACTTATTTAAGGAATGGTCCCATGATTGAAAACATTTAATAAGAAGTCACATTGACAATATGAGGTGTTGTCAACACCAGCGCATGTTGTTGTCAATACAAAGACCTCATGTTGTCAACGGGACCTCAGAATAAATATTTTAATCAATTGGATCATTCCTTAAATAAGTTTCTTATTTGGGACCTCAGAATAAATTTCCTTATAATTTTTTCTCAAATTTTAATTTATACATTTGTTTTTCTCTTAATTATATTTTTTTATTAATTTTACTTTGTTAATGTCATTAATCATTGTAACTTCATTTTGCTAGCACTGTTAGCATTGTATATTTTTAACAGTGCTCATGGAGTAAAGTTAAACGATTGAATTAACATAGTAATACACAAATACCAAATTTAAAATTGAGGAAAACTATTAATATTTAGAAAAAGATTTTCCTTTCATTTTTACTTGTGATAAAAGGTTCCCAGAAAGCAAAAAAGTTATGTCTTGCCAACCAATATTGTTAGAACTAGACTATTGAACTGATCAAGGCATTAGTTCACTAAACCATGGTTATATCAATCCCAATTAAAATAATATTTTTTAAAATAAAACATACAAAAAAATTGACAAATAATTTTATTCATATATTGTCAAACATGCCCAATTATGCCCTCTAATATTTGTTCATTTTAGTTTCATGCATGCTAAACTAATAATTAATCTCACAAGTCATAAAATTAACCTCACATATCAATTTCTAATTGTTTCTGGACCTGTTAATTTTTCCTCAGTTATGATAAATATCCAAACCAAACTATAAATTGGTTCTCAGTCGAATCAAACCAGCGTAGGCCAATTCTAACATCTAGATTGCCAATACACTCTAAAGAACTTGTTATAAAAATAATAAGAAAACAAAACCACCATGTATAGTCATAATTTTAAAAGGTATGAGTAGAAATCGTTCAACAAATCATTAGTAATGTCCCTAGGCATTATTTCCTCACAATGAAATCTTAAAAACAATATCATATATTTAAAATTTAAAAAAAATTCTACACGTCTCCTTACTACGGGTGTAACTTTTATATATGATGTTGATGGCATTACACACACACACACACACATATATATATATATGTAGAGAGAGAGAGAGGTTAATTATAGGATAAGTAACATTATTATGAGACCACTACTTCAAGTGGTTTTGCTTGGAACCTAAATAAGGTGATTTGATTAGAACACGTAGAAAAGCACGCCCGCTTAAATCTTTAGCACTTCGACCAACCACTTCACTATTAGGTGAGAAAATCATCACTCATAATTGTGAAGCCACAATGAATTGAAGATCTCAATTTGTTTATCGATGTAAATAAAGTTGTGGAGCCACAGGGGAGAAAAAGGGGAACAAGAAGAATCCTAATTAAATATTTTAAAATAATAGCATTTAAATTTATGCCTCCATTTTTAATAAATTTTTAATAAGTTCAAGAGGTGGGATTGGGAATTTATGAATTTTGTTACAAGGCCATCATGTCACTATGTGTAGTCTAAAAAAGAAAATTGATGTAAGTGATGTATGTGTAAGTACAAGAATTAAAATTAAAATTTGATTGAAATATTCAAATTTAATCTTTCTGATGTTTTATTAAAATGTTTCGTCTTTTTAAATTTATGATCAAAATATTAAAATTTGGTAATTAATCTAAAATATGAATCAGAGCCAAATAATTTAATATTGAGTTATAATCAAATAAAAATATTCATCTTTTCTTGAAAATAGTAATAATGTTGTAATCTTATTTTTCATAAGACAAAAGTATTCTTCTTTTCTTTACACTTTTTGCAAAGGAATTGACAACTTTTTCGCTGTGTTGCATCTATTGCTATATTAAGTTGGTTGACAATTTTTCATATCGTATTGACAATTTCTACTAACATAATGACAACTCCATTGAGTTATTGTAGTAAACATTGCTATTAAAATTGTCAATACCTTTACAAATTTGCACGTAATATATTGTCAAGGTGGTTTGGTGCTCTAATAGTCACCAAACATTTGGGGAATCAAGGGATCATATCCCCACCACCTTGACTCCCATTTAATTTAAATAAAAAAGTCTATTGTGCCAAAAAATAGCCACCAGCCGCTGGAGCTCCAGCGGTTGGTGATCGGAGCTCTGGCCAGGTGGTTGTTGCCCGACGCTGGCCTTCCTCATTTTTTATATATAAGGGGCATTTCTATCTTTTCCCATAAAAATGCAAAACCCAAATTGCAATTCATGGTACCAAATGGATTTAGAGATTTCACAGTATTTTAGCCATTTTCCATTTGTTTTAACATTGTTAGTTTCATTAATGAAAAATGATTATTTATCAAATTTAAATAGTGATTTTGCAGTTAAATGATTATAATACATAGTTAAATTTTTAAATATAAAAATAATTATATTAAATACTTAAAAGTTTAAGCATTTTTATCAGTATTTAATTGTAAAATCATCATTTATATTTGATGAGCCATCATTCTCAGTTAAATAAAAATGAAAATGTTAATGAACCAAATATTATATTAATCCAAACCTTTAATGGGAATGTTTCCACTTAATAAAGTTTTTTCAAAAAAAGTTGAAGTTTTAGTCGATTATAATTTAACATTAAGATGTACTATAATTTTCATTCATATTTCAAATCATTAATAATTTTTTTCGTGATTTTACCAATTATTAACACGAAACTAACATTTTAATAAAACCAAAAAGGTTAAATTATAATACTGTAATTAAATTATAATTTTAACACTTTGAAATACACAACAACTAGACAACTACCAAGGTTGTACAAGTGCCCCGCAGCTTGTAGGACCCACCAAAGCCTGGTGGGAAGTATGAACGTTTAGGCTCATACAAAAAGGGCTCGCAAGGGACATGTTTAAAGGGGTGGGCTTGTGCACATATACAAAACGAGTTATAAACAGTGGCCGAGCCATTCATTAGCGAAAGTGGGCAAATGCCTCCACTCAATTTTTTATATGCATGCAAATTATTATTATATTTTTATTATGCACCTATTAATTGTTAAAATTTGAATCCACTCAAATTATCTATACTAGTAAGTCTGTCGTCATTTACTTAAAAATTAAAAAGAATTGTCCCCACTGTTGCAAGGTCATGGCTCCCCATTGGCTATATAAGTATTATAATATCTCAGATTTTGGAGGTAAAAGTTTAAAAATAAGCCTAAATTAAGGATGTTCAAAAAGATAAAGTTATTCTTAGAAACTATGTAAACATTTGACTCATCCAAATAAAAGTTAAATGTAAAAGTAAGATTAGTCAATAAACAAATGAAATTGTAAGAACGTATGGTAACCTTGTACATCTGGTGTATCGGGTTTCAGGCCAAAATATAATTTCTAGAAGATATAGGTACGTCAGGGCAATTTGGAAAATAATGTTCAAAATTTTTGAAGAATTTTCAGGAGATATAGAAAGGTAGGGAATAATTTCTCAAACTATATTTGAGGCATAATCGATGTATACATAGTATAGATTACCTCAAAAATAAATTTTATGTATTTATTGAATTTTGACTAAATAAAGGATTGTTAGCCAAACATAATTATGAAAAATACCAAATAATTGGGCAAAAATAGAGAGAAGTAATTTTAAGATTTATGTGAAATTTTAACAATAGTTTCATGCCAAGAAATGGAGAATTTAGTTAAAGGAGGATTTAAGGTATTTTATCAAAGAATAAGGCATTTTCTTGGAAATTATGATAAAAAATACCTAGAGATTAAATTTGAGCTTAAGAAAAATTAGAGAATTACTCCCTAATAAATATTAATTTTTGATAGTCTTACATTGAGTATATGATCAAAGAATATCTAAAAAGTATTTGAGGAAGGTTAGTCCTTTATTAATTGGGACGTTAGAAACTAAAAGTAACTAAAAAGCCTATGGGAGACTTTTCCTCTCCTCCAAGACCTCAAAGTGGTGTGATTTAGTTGGAAGCTTTAAGAAAGAAGAGTTTCTATTCATGTGAAAAAATCTTCAAATAAAATAGCGTTATTTGGATTAGGTGAACTTCACGCAACTCTCCAATATAGTTAATAATCTTATAAAGCCTCAAGACCTCTCCCGACGCCCCATAATTTCGTTAAACCAAGGAGGAGAGAGAGACTGAGAGCTCAGGAGGAAGAGGGGAAGCAAAGCGGAGGAAAAAGGAAGAGGATCAAGAAGAATTAGTAAGTTTTACTCCAAATCTTCCATTTCATCTATTTTCTTGGCTCAAATCTATTTTCAATTTCTAAATCCTCTCTTGATTTTGTGTTTCATAAGAGAGGAAGGAAGAGCTAGGGTTAAAGAGGAGAGAGAAAGTAAATACCCTTAAGGAGTACAAAAGTTGATGCAAGATCTAAATAGGGAAAACGGTAAAAAAAATGAACTTTTCATTTATAATTACACAATCCAAGTATTAAAACAAGTCATAATTTGTTAAATTAGCATGCGTACAATAGAAGAGATGAATTTCCAAAATTTGACACAGAATATGAAAGAAGCAAAAATACCATATGAATAATGTCTCTTTTGAGAATTTTCTGCATTGTTTGAGCATAAATAAGACTTCGTTATCATTTTTTCCCTGTAAAGTAGTATAATAGCTTTAAATGGAGATTTAAACAATTTAATTTTTATTTTTTTTAAAATTATTTACGAATGTTCAACGTTGGACTAAAACTCTAGAAATACTTAATGAATATATAGGAACTCGAAAATTACCCTATCACATACTTTAAATTTTTCATTTTTAACTAGGGTGTTATAGTATTTTAACAATATTAAAAAATCACCAATCAAGCTTTTTAGTTAAAATTGTAGATTTCAATTCGTAATTTAGTATTTCAAATAGATTTAATTAACTTTTTGAAAAAAAAAATAAGATGTTGATGGTTTGAATATATTTTAAAATAGAGGAAAAACTTTTGTGTAATTAAAATAAAATAGAGGGTTTGTTAAACTATTTTTCTCTAATTTATAAAAAGCAAGATGCAAGTTTTTTTGTTTTTTACTATCCTTATGTTACTAGAAGGTTTCAATCTCTTACAACCTATCAAGAGTTGAAATTGGGTGGCCACCACCGCTGAATTACACTAGGCTTGTTTGGTAAAGAGTTAATCCCCTCCACACATTCAACAATGTTTTTCAGCAAAACGAGATAATTCACTCTACATATTTACCTCGACTTGTGTAAAAGTATTTTTTCACTGCGTTTCCAAATGAGCCCACTATTGTTCTCATTGTAAGTCACTAACAACTATTAAATACTGTAGAAATGGAAAATTATTAAATTTTCCTTAAATTGTTAATTTTTTTTAATTTTACTCATATTTTAAATTAGACATGGTAATACAGTGGACTCAACATGCCAAAAAGTAGTGGGCTGGATTCGGAAAAAAAAATTAAAACCATTTGATGTGAGATCTTTTTTTATCCACAAGGCTCCCAACCCATACAGTTACTTGGTGACCTACCAACCCAACGATTAATTAAAAAAATGAAAAAATTTCAAACTTTAACTCCTCTTTTTAATATAAGAATATTTAAGTTTGTATATTCAAAATAAAAACTCTTTAAAAAAATACATTTCAGCTTCAAATCATATTTTATTATTAAAAAATATGAAAAATAATTGAAAATAAAAAAACGTGACAGTCTGTGTTGGCTAATTTCCAACCCATCAAGAAAGGGTTTTTTAACCATATTGTCATCTGTTGATTATGGTTCAACCCATAAGCGATGGGTTAACTCATATTATTAGCTCCAATTTTAATGATGTGACATAATATTTTTCAACTTTAAACTCAAATAATAAAAAGGATTAAAGGCCAAAGTAATCAACGCGGCGGTTGGTCTCCCAATTTTACTTCTCTTTTGTTATCCATAAGAGACAATTATGATTGAAAATCAGGGGAAAAAAGGAATTTGTAATTTACCAGCTTTTCTCATTGAAAAAATGGCTAACTTTTTGAATATATTGTTTTTTATTTTCATTATTATATTAATTGAAGTAATTTGATAATTCATAATATATTAATATTTCCATTTATTTTATTTTTTGTCCGTGCGCAACGCTTTTCGGCCTCTTCATCATTATTTTTCCCCTAGAAATTAATAGAGAAAATGAATCGATTATCCAAATTACCGAAAATACTACCAACTCAAAAACTCAAATAAATATTTAAAATAATCATCATTATAAAAACTATATACGCCATGGAAAATTCATCAGTAGTAAAGTAACAGATCATGTGATGGGTACCAATTACTTGGCACAATTTTCTATTGCCAATTTGTGATGGATAATGACCTGATAAATTTTGCTATTTTGCAATATATATATATATATAATTACTTAGGACAACAATATTAGCAGCAGACTTAATTTTTTTTCTTCTTTTCATTTTTCTTTATTTCTTTGGGTTAAAGTGCATCGAGCACCATGATGTATGTTTTTATATTTATTTAACATCCTAAAATATTTTATGTTGCATTCACCAGTACAAAACATTTTCTTAGATGCTTCAAATAGATTATAGTTTTTTTTTAAGCATTTGATACGATAAATTAGTTTTTAGATGCGTCCAGGACGATAAAAATATTTTTTTATACATCCAAAACCTCAAGTTACTAAAGCACAAATCATTTTAGATTGCTAGATACACCTAAAAAAATACCATAAAATGATTCAAAAAGAAGTTGGATATAACTTAATCCTGTTTCTTCCTCCTTTTCTGTTATTTTACTAAATTAAATTGTTAACTGATCAGCAATGGAATTAATTATCGACGAATCTTGGGATGCAGAAATCTGGTACCAAAAAAAATTATCGACGAATTTTACCACTAAAAAGTAAAAACAAACAGAGACTCTTTTTCCCCTTTGACTAAACAGAAACACATTCCTTATGAGAAAGAAAATTAGTACAGAAACCAAAAAAGACCGGAACAAGTCCAAAGGAAATAACGAAAAACAAATACTACTTTCAATCCTTAGTATAAGAGTTAGTTGACTTTTATTGGGGAGATTAAGGAAGGTAGATAATATAATATCCACAATTTTCTGTAACTGAAAATAAAGGCTAAATAAGAAGCTACAGATTAATTAAGGGTCTCGAGAATGAAAGTAAGGGTAAATATGGAAATAGAAATTAAAGGGAAGGCTAACAGTGCCATTTTGCAAATGTAGAAAAAGTAAGGGTAAAATGGTCATTTTGAAAAATAAAGGACATTATGATCATTTTGAAAAGTTGAAGAGTATTTTGGTAAATTTGACCAAAATATCAAAAAATGACCAAGAGCATAGAAAGGTAGAAAAAATTTACTAATAAGTAATTGATGCTTCATTTAGACTAATATAACAAAAATAACCTTTATATGAATATTAGAAGTCATTTAATATTTGGCTATTTCAAAAAAATTTAGCCAAATATGATTATTTAAATTACTTAGAGGCCTTAAAATGTAGTTTTAAAGTGGAGGAAAATAGCCTAGAAAATTTCCTATTTTATAAAATTAATTCCAATATAACGTAGAAATAGTTTGCGCAGAAGCACACTAGAAGAGTCCAACACCCTATTGATTGACATAATTTCAGATAAGGATAAAACTGGGTAAATGATGTCCAAATGACCTAAAATTTTTCAAGCAAGTACTGCACATTCCAAGTTTTAAAATGAGCCTAATTTTACTAAATTTGGATATGTATGCGAAAAGTTAAGAATTTTTCCAACCACTACACAGCTAGAAGTTGGCTACGGAAAAAATGACCCAAGAGGAATGCCACTAAGTGTTAAGCAAGTTGGTTGTGACAAAGTTCCACATCAGATGACCGAACGTACAGTAAATTTTTATGCTAGTTATAGTAATGATTAAGCAAAAATTTGGTCAAATGAGTATTTTTCTCTTATAAGGAAATATACAAACTTTAATTAGAGACATGAATAATTTGATTTTGATTTTTCTTAAAATTAGTTATAAATTTTTAAAATTGACAAAAAATTTCAAGCTACCAAATGAATAGTAACTTGTGTGAGAGTTTTAGAAATTCACTTAGTTGACTGATTCTAGATTATGTAATAGTCTTAAGTGGTATAGTTAAGGTCTCTAATATATAATAAAACTAAGAAAGGAAGGTGTTATAAATACCTTGCTTAAAAGTAGTTATTTATATATATAATTATGTTGTATATTAATTTATAAGTCAAGTAAATTAGTTTAGATAAAAATAATAAATATAAATATTTCTAAGTAGTGTATTAACTTCCTTAATCTCTATGACAAAAATTAACTAACTCTTATATTAAT
>JANTPZ010008568.1:0-13084 GCA_025593235.1 Vachellia pachyceras
CACATGCTTGCCGGGATCTTGAAGCAAAACGGCGTCAGATCTGATGGCATCACCTTCGACCAGGGCGCCCGTACTGCCTTGGCCTTCGTCACCCTGCGCGCGGACGGCGAGCGCGAGTTCATGTTCTACAGAAACCCGAGTGCTGATATGCTCCTCAAGCCAGAAGAGCTCAACCTTGAACTCATCAGATCGGTATGGATCTATTCCCGGCTTATCTTTCTGTGTTGCTTCGGTGTTTTGTCCCCCTTAAAAGGGTCAAGTTTCTTGGAAAGTTTACAATTTTTTTTCCGATAAAATCTTCGCGCTTCACGAACTTGGGGGTGGGAGGGCACTAGTGATGCGCTTTTTCTGAATCGGTGGTGCCGCGTCAATTTCATTATAGTGGGGCACGTGGGTAGATCTAGGAATAGACTCGGATGCTCGAATATTACGCCGCACAGGGATCATCCCTCTGAATCCGATCAGACCTCACAGCCGGGAGGGCGGTGACATGTCACCTGCTTCTCCCTCTGAATCTTCAATCGCCGTTCTCTTTGGTCTCAATCTTCGCAGCAATCACTGAAGGTTGACATGGAGGTAGTTGGGTAAGTGTTTTCGTTGCTATTATTATTTTTAGTTAAAAAGCCTTTTGTTCTCAATTTTTCTTATGACAATCGTTCTCTTCGGCGTCCGTGAATCTCACGCGCTAGGCCACTAATCAGGGGTGTTTGGGGAACGGACTCACGCGCTGCTTTGCTTGATATTTTTTCCCCAATTACCATACGGGGGAGAGTGACCCGTAGATCCGCTGGTGTGGTAGCTTTTGCTTTTGTTTTTTATTTTAATGGTCAAATACATGGCTTTGCGTCTAATGGAGAAATCCTTCATTTTTAAAAATACGGACAAGGATTCGTCTCTCGTCGATTCCGTCCATCACCCTTTTTTTATTTAAATAAATAAAATTTATCTTCACAGCGTATTGTTCTTGAGATTTGTGGGCCGCGTCTGTTGTTGAGGGGTTGTTGGCTTGGCAACCAGTCATGAGGTAGCTGACCACTCAATAATTAATAGGCTAGCATATCGGACCGCAATTTACAGCCTGGAAGGCACGTGCAAATTTAAAATTGAATTTACAGGAGGCCTCTGCCATGCGTGGTACGAATACAATAATAACGTATTCACGTGATGGCATCAGAATGGTTATGGATGATGTAATTAAAGGAGGAATAATGGAGAATAAAAAAAAAAAAGGTGAGCATGGTTACTAAAATGGCTGAGGGGTTTGGTGTTGATGACAAATTGGCAGGCTAAGGTATTCCATTATGGATCGATAAGCTTGATCGTGGAGCCGTGCAGATCGGCGCACCTGAGGGCAATGGAGGTGGCCAAGGAAGCAGGGTGCCTGCTTTCTTACGATCCAAACCTGAGGCTGCCCCTGTGGCCTTCGGCGGAGGAGGCGCGTGAGCAGATACTGAGCATATGGGACAAGGCTGATGTCATCAAGGTGAGCGATGTGGAGCTGGAGTTCCTTACCGGCAGCGACAAGATTGATGACGCTTCCGCCATGTCATTGTGGCACCCAAACTTGAAGTTGCTGCTCGTCACCCTTGGCGACCATGGTTCCAGATACTACACCAAGGTTAACAAATAAAATCATATTATTTTAATTGCCTCTTCTTGACTTTAATCTCCCCTTTTCTTTTCTCAGCATTCTACATCCTTTCCTTGTTGTTGTGAATAATGATTTCCATCCTTATGCAATTTTTTTTTTAAAAAGCAGAATTTCCACGGATCCGTGGACGCTTTTCATGTCAACACGGTTGATACAACTGGCGCTGGTGATTCCTTTGTTGGCGCCCTCTTGTGCAAGATTGTCGATGATCAATCCATACTTGAGGTAAGTGCTTTTATACGGCTCACCATTTCAACCTCTGTACCGTTCATCCATCCATGAACAAACAACCAAACAAACATCTGCATTAGCTTTTCCTCCTGTAACTGTAAAACCACATGTACAGAGGCTTGAATCAATCAAGGACACGCTGGGTTATTTTGAGATGCCATTCATTTGAAGTTGTCTGATTCTTGTGAATGCAATTGATTTATTTTCTTTTTCACACATCTGTACCGATTGCAGGATGAAGCGAGGTTGAGAGAAGTACTCAGGTTTGCGAATGCATGTGGAGCAATTACGACCACTAAAAAGGGAGCGATCCCCGCCCTTCCCGCGGAGGCTGATGTGCTCAACCTCCTCAACGGGGCCTAGACTTTCGTTACCTGACACATCTTCATTTTTAGCTTCCTTCTCCCTCCCCTCCATGCCTTACTTTTCATTCGGTGTTGCTTGTTATCAAATTAAGAGGGACGTTGTCCCTCGGTTTTCACTCTAGTTTTCGTTTCCTCTCTGTTCGACGAGAACCCCCACATGCTCTCTCTTTTGCGAAATAATGCTTTCTTTAAATTTTGGTTTTAGGCTGTAAACGGGAATGAGTCATGAAGGCCAACATCATTCGCAGCTTTCTGATTCGCGTCTTATTTTTGTTGTACAATGATGGATTCATGAGATTATCAAGTACATTCGACATGATTTTGAGAACCCCTGCCGCTGTTAAGATTACACGCACGGCAAACCAAATTAAGTAATGCGGATTGCTTGAGTAAACTATAAACTTCAACTTTGCATCTTGTTTTGTGAAATTCCTGCTTCTCAAACCAACAACATTGCCTGCCTCATCTAAAGTACTGCCAACTTAATCCGTAATACGATGCTGCACGAACCATTCGCATTGCTTTCAATGGCAGTTTGGTCCTCCAAAAAGGCTCACTCTCCAACTCAAGTATCCATTGGTCGCGCGCTTTATTCTGCAGCTGTGCTAGTTGGACTACGTGGCCAGTCAACTACGTAACTATACTAAGGCACGATAGCCTGAGGACGGCACTCATCAACCTCCATCTTCAAGAACTTCCAAGCATATGCACATCTTCCCACTTCGCTTGCATGTAAGGCGTAAAAGCTCTGCCCATTGTTCACTGCTTCCTCTTGTCCTTAGATCATAAGGCGCCGAAAAACTATTCAGACATGGTGAGAATGTCAATATTTGATTATTGATATAATAATATCATAATTTCAATACGACTACGTCCGAACAACTGATGAATGAACTTCCTGAAATGAGCTCTCCATGCCATAAATTTGATCTAAAAACACGAATATTGCAAGGGCTGCTCTGCATTGTCAATGAGCAACAGAGTGCAGCTTTATAACATCACCTTCTCAAGCAAACTCAGAAGCACGACCAAGAGATGTACTGTTTGGTAATATTGCGTAGTATGGAATTTACTTAAAAAGTTCTTCTCTCAAAATTGCATCATCCATAAAAATAGTCAGCGCGACACACAAACCTTCTAGTGAACTAGTTTCTAAATGTTACAATTTAAGTCAACAGTAAAGCCATGGCGTGAATAGCTTCATGCCCTTCCTCTTTTTCATTATTATGATCAACGGGACGAAAAATTATTTCACCTCTCTGCTGCACTGAGAGATATATAACTTGGCTGCATGAATCATGAGTATCTCATCACTCTCTATCATTGGTCTACCCCAGTTCCAGGCCTGCACTACTTTATATTGGTGTTATTTCCCCCCGTCAGTAAAGTCCTATGCCCTCAGTAATTGGATGCGAAATTTCCAATAGCTTGAGTAATTAGTTTTGCACAGTTACCACAGATGCTGTTCATTTGTCTTACCTTAACAGTTCTTCAGATTGGGATCCTTTCTTGAAAGTATTATTCCTGCAAGAGCTCATCTGTACGGTTTGGAAAGATTTTAAGAAAGGCATTGGAAGGAAAATTGGTAATGGTCACTCCATTTTGGTTTGATGACCAGTCAGAAATGAGGATCCCACTCATCGATCTCATTCCTGGTCGGGAATACTTGATTAATACGAAGGATTAAGTAAGTGATTATGTGTTGGCTAATGGTGAATGGAATAGAAGATTGTTAGAATTTTGGTTCCAACCCACTATCATTGATCAAATCATCTATGCGCATCCACCTTGTGAGGAGAGAGGAGAGGATAAAATATACTGGAAACCATCCACTGATGATTGATTTTGTCAAATCTGCCATGTGGAAGGCTCTTTGAAAGTGGTGAGTTCCGGAGAAGATCAAGTCTTTCATGTGGTTGGTTGTGCATGCCAGGGTTCACATTACCCTGTTAAGATGTAGAAGAGGAATCTCCTGATATGCTCATTGTCCATTTAGATGCGCCCAAGAAGAAGATTCAATACACATGCAGAGGGATTGCCGAAATGCTATAGATTATTGGAAATCTGTGGTCCTTCAAGAAACATAGGCCACCTTTAGCAATCTACAGGGAATGAAATGGGTCAAGTGGAATCTTAAACACGAGATAGGGCATGATTATAACAAAAAAAAAAATTCAATGGTCAATGTTATTTGGTTATATCGGCTGGGATATATAAACCTTGCGATGTGAGGCACTCTTGGGGGCCATGACTACAGCATAAGAAGTACAACAAAATACTAGTTTCTTTAAAGCTTGGTTGGATCAAGATGTCCTTCGGAATATTAACATCCATCCTTCAGTCCAAGTAACCAATGGATAACCATCAGGGTGATGAATATTGTGTGATCTTAGCTATTGATGGTTCAGTCCTAAATAACGGCCAAAGCGGATGTGGAGGCTTTGTTCGAGATAGGGATAACAATTGGCTAACTGGTTTTGTATGCAAGTTAGTAACTAGTAATGGTCCCTCCTGTAGTGGTAGAAATGCGTGGGGTTCTTCATGGCCTCAGCTTATGTTGGACAAAATGGTACAAGAAGATAACTCTTTTAACTGACTGCTTTGAGACATTAACCTTATTATCAGAGGTTGTGATAATGATTATCCCTTCAAAAGATGTAGTTAGTAATGTTAGGTTGTTTTTAAGTAGAGACTGACAAATTAAAGTAATTCATAATTCTACGAACGATATAACGATTGCTAATCTTTTAGCTAAATCCCCTCATTTAGATGACAATTTTTAATCCTAAATCAACCGCCCACTTCCTTTGAAAGGGAAGGATGAAGTTTAATTGTTTGTATTTGTTCCATGATGTATTCATGAATTTCAGTTTCCCATTAAAAAAAAACACTTGTCGTTCACACACAAGTCACACATTCACACCACACGAATTCTCTCTTGCGCCGAAGGGACAAACGACATTGTAATTTGCTGGAACGACACGTCGTGGTACTCCTACAGGTTGTGCTTGTGGGCGAGGCGTTTACCAGATCCTGGTTCCACTTTCACATCCCTCAAACTCGATCTGGCTAAGGAAAGTGCAAGGGAATTCTCATATGCATTGAATCGATATTCTTAGGAAAAGTTGACAAACTACGAAATCGCAAAGTTCTACAGCATCAGACTTTCTCATCGCAGTCCCATCTTTGTTCTCCTACGTCAAGGTCAGTATTCTTTTATCTTATTTTATTTTGAAGAGTTTGCTTTTGTCTGTTATGCTGGCGATTTCGGATTTCTGTATGTTCAAGCTGTGTCTGGATCCACTGCAAATTGATAGGTATAGGCATGTATAATAACGATGGATCCCAACCCCAAAACCTACCAGGGCCACCTCTACCGCCTGCTAGTTCTCAACCTAATCCATTCGGCAGTGCCTTTCAAGTGGCCGGTTCAGGACTTATTAGAGGTGGGTTGCATGCATACGGCGAGAAGATTTTCGGATCTAGCTCTGAGTATGTTCAAAGCAATGTAAGTTATAGTTACATCCTTTAATGGTTTATTTCAACATATTGATCGGGCCTCGACAAATAAGAGGTGTTAATCGCCTTTTCATTCTCAGTAACTTGGATTTGAATATACTCATTACTATATTCTTTAACCTTATATTCTTCAAAACTGGATTTGGCTACCTTCAGAATCTGCTATTTGCTAATACAGCTGACCAGCCTTGAATTGTTCTATCTACTTATGTTTCTTAAATTCATTTGTTTTTGTTGTCAAAACGAACTCCTCTTTTGTATAACAGATAAGTCGGTACTTCTCTGATCCTCAGTATTATTTCCAAGTGAATGACCAATACGTCAGGAACAAACTGAAGGTTGTTCTGTTTCCATTTCTGCACAGGGTATGCAGTAATGATACACTTCTTGTGTTCCTTTTTTATGATTATATGTTACGTTATTTTATCTTCCCTCCCCACAATTCTTTTCGTTTTGTATTCAGGGTCACTGGACAAGAATAACTGAGCCGGTAGGGGGCAGGCTGTCCTATAAACCACCAATTTTTGACATAAATGCACCGGACTTGTATATTCCTTTTATGGCATTTGGCACCTATGTTGTTCTTGCCGGCGTCTCGTTGGGTCTCCGTGGCAAGTAAGTGCCCTGCAGACTCTAAATAATGCTGTGTTTCCTCCCTTTTTATTTCAGTCTTGTAATACTAAGAAATTACGTGGGTGATGACAGATTAAATGCTTTCTTTCAAATTTCATATATATTATCTCTGACTGTATATGATGTGTTCATGAGACTTAACGAGTAAGCATAATTATGTTAAGAAAATTTTTGACTTCTCAGTTTCTTACGTTGATTATGATAAGAATTTTTTTCCTTGGCAAGCTTGGTTATGCTTCTATTATTTCACTGAAATTATTTACATTCAAAAGTCTCGCTGTTTGCATGCTCTACTACTTGGCATCGAAAGTGAGTAAATACAACCAAAATGCCGCTTACAGTCATAATTAGAGACTTGTGAATTGCTTCTAAGGACTGTAATCTAAAGCCTTCTGATATTGTCTTTATGCCGTGCTGCTTATCATATTAGCTTTACAAGAGGGTGGTGAAATATTGGGGAGAAGTAGGTGTGCATTTGCACTTTTTTGGGGTTAGGGGGAATGAATTTTTGCTTGAACAAGTTTTTGCAGCTGTTTTTCCTAGCCCCCTGAATATGATTGGATGCCAGAGAAGTAATCAGTGTTCTGGGTAGTATTAATGTTGCTATTTGCCTTATCGTTATTGTTATTTGAAATTTCCAGAATGGAATTTTATCCATACACTACCTAGACTTGTTGGTCTGATATGTGAGGAATAATTTTTTGAATTTTCTACCTCTGCTTTCTTTTAAACTTGTTGCAGTTTTCTGAAAAAGCTTCATTTGTTCTCAGATTTAGCCCAGAAGCTTTGAATTGGTTGTTCATCAAGGGATTGGTTGGTTGGTTTCTACAAACTGCACTGCTGAAGATGATATTACTGTCATTGGGTAGTGGGGAGGCACCCCTGCTTGACATCATAGCATATGCTGGATATACTTTTACTGGCATATGTGTGGCTGTCCTTGGTAGACTTGTTTGGGGATACTCGTACTACGTTTTGATGCCATGGGCCAGTTTATGCATGGGAATATTCTTGGTTCAGACAATGAAGAGAGTACTCTTTGCAGAGGTCCGAAGTTATGACTCGAGCAAGCACCACTATCTCTTGCTCTTTATTGCTTTGGTTCAGTTCCCTTTGTTTATGTGGCTTGGCAACATTACTGTCAATTGGCTTATATAGAACTTAAGCTTCTACGCTGTGCTTGGAAAATAAAATTGTTCATCAGGAGTTTTTTTTTTGGGGTATTAATGTTGATATCTTAACTTGTTCTACCGTACCTTCTTCCCCGCTTTCAGGGATTGCACGATGACGAATTGTAACCTTGGGATTTCTTTTTGTCTTTTTTCCCTTAGTGTTGGTAGTTTGGTGGTAGAAATGTTTTGTCAGAAATGCATAAACTCCACACATATATACCGAATGTGTTGTTCGTGATTTATCTAGAAGATCTTGAAACATTCCTCAAAAATGAAAATCTTTTATAAATGATAACCATTTCAGTATTCGCCATAAGGTTGGTTTATTTATGGAATTTGCCTAAATCTGGTAATTGCTTTGTCCGACGCATTCTGTAGCTGGTCTTTGCCCTCCGCGACAAAGTAAAACATCCGGTGGACAATTGAGGCAGTTGTTTGCAAGACTGCCTCTTTTCCTCACGTGGTTGAACGCTGGGGGAAGATTACCAGTAAGAAAGTTGTTATCTAAATGCAAATTCCATGATCTCTGCGGTTTAGCTCCGTATTCCTTGGGGATGGAACCAGAGAATTGATTCCTTGCTAAATTGCCGTTAGAAATTGGAATGTGGCCAAATTTACTGGCAAATGCCCATGGATACGGTTCCCTTTAGCATCAAGCACTTGAAGCTGCGTATCTTCCAAAGCATAGTACGCAACCTCTAATGTTATGAAGCGATTGAAAGAGACATTGAGATGAACGAGCCTGGGCAAGGAAAGAATACCCCTTGTGACGGAACCTGAGATCCTGTTGTCGCTCAAATCTATCCATCTGAGGAGTTTGAGCCTCGTGAGGGGAGTAACACGGCCAGAGAGTTGAGATGAAGTGTTCTTTAGCTCACAGGAAGAAGTGGAAGATCTCCCAAGAACTTGTTCTTTCTGAGATCTGCTGTTTTGAGCTGCCAAAGCCCTGCCAGGGATGGGATTGTGCCTGCTAATTCTTTGTCTGACAGGCTCAAATAGGTCTAGCTTCGTAATCCAGAAATTCTGGCAGGGATTACTCCGGAGAGCTCATTCCCTGAAAGGTTGAGATGTTCAATGCTTCTAATGTTCCAAATCTGTGCTGGAATGGAGCCGGTGATGAAATTGTTTGACATGTCAAGCCTGGTAAGCTTTTTCATGTTGCCGATGGTATCTGATATTGGCCCTCTGAAGTTGTTCTTCCCCACATTCAGAACAGTTAGCTCTGATAGGTTATCCAATTGCATCGAGATCAATGGCTGTTATTCTACTAGAGGAGTTGTCCAGAGGCACTCTGCACAGGATTCCTAGAAAATTTGAACCCGTGCTTTCGCACGGATCCACTGAAAAGTCCCAGCTTCTCATATACGAGAATGAGGGGATTGAATTGGGGTCAGTGGCCTGTACAATCTCACGAAGAGTACGAGTATCAGATTCAAGGGTTGTTGCGAGGGTAGGTGAAACTACAAAACATGAAGTTATGGTTAGGATGGGATAGAGAGGAAAGAAGGAAGCCTTTGAATATTTCGCCATTTTTCAGAGAGAAGTGGGTCGAGGTGCTGGTGGTTTTCAAAACCAACTTGTTAATAGAGTACTTGAAGGATTATCCGGTGGCGGACGAGGCGGTGCGAGGGGCACCAAATAACGAACGACTATGGACACGCCAAGAACTTGAGCCACCCAGACAAATATCATTAAGTTTGAGAGGCAGATGCCATGGGAATGTCATTCTTATTTCCTACCCACCGCAACAGATTCAACTAACCAAATAATCTTGTAATCTTGCTTCATTTGACATATACGAGGCCGTAAAGAGTCATAAAATAAAAATAAATACGCTGCTGTAGAAAATGAAAATACCCACCACCTGTTCGTGGGGCGTGAACAGACGATAATTTGAAGTACGGAAGCTATTAAGTAATACTATCTAAAGCGCTGAAACTCCTTACAAGTTTTTTGAACTTAAACATATAGCTCGCATTTCACGCACTTGAATTCCTAAAATATTGTGCTTAGAGGATATACATTGTAACTAAACAACGCGGAGAGAGTCATGACTTTACTTCTGCTTCAGCCAAGATCAGGCACAGTGAAGTGCTCATCATCGTCTTCAAATTCAATCCTAGGCTTTTTGAGAGACATGAAGGACTTAGAGGGTCTGTATGAGGCAACATTGCTAGTTGGCGTTACTGGAAGCTGCGGGACTTCAGCTGCAGCCAATGCCTCGCCAGGAAATTGTTCTCCGAACAGACCCACCTCCGATAACCATTCCAGCTCTCCAAACTCCAGTGATTCTTTCTGAACACACAAAAGCAGAGGATTAAGATCTCCGTATCATGGCACATCACACATGATCAAGGGACTAATAATAGAAGATAAAAATCTCCGTATCATATTATAGCCGTGTTGTGTTAATTACCTTGTCGGGTGATTCAAAGTCAGTGAATTCCAGCAAGTCATCCACAGCCCAAGAGGATGTGAAGGTAGGGACCTGCTGAGGCTGAGGGGGGATTTTTGCAGAGGCTTGTTGAGCACTCCGATTAGGTGGCTCCAACCGACGTTCTTCATTGTCCTTGGAGCAGTTAGAACTCAAAGCCACCCGGATACCAGTTGCAAGGAAGCGCTGGTGGTTTGCAGAAAGGCTGCCAGCTGAGTGAATTGGCTCATCACAAGCTTCACAGAACAGCGCTCTGTCTTCAACACAAAATATAAAAGCTGGCTTGTCCTGCGTTTACAATATGTGCAAATCACGAAACATATATATTAGCAATTATCTATCACGTTCACCGAACAGGATGACTCATGCACCAGTTTGGACTAATCCTATCCAAGTTTTACACGGCCAAAGGATAAGAGGAAAAGAACAACACTTGTCTATTTTTGCTTCAAGGCTACCTACTTGACAACGAGAAATACTTCTCTTAAATTGATACTTGATATTTCCGATTCAACATATCTTACAGCGGCGAGTCACGTGAGAGAAGCTGATGACTTGGCTCTTTCATCCGCATATTCCATATTCATCTTATTTTTCACACAACAAGGGAACTTACACCCGAAAACACTAACGCGATATGTGAAAAAACAACATGGATTATGATGTTCCCAAAAGGTATCAGAATCTTTATTCTATACTAAGGGTTCAGGAGGTTTTACAAGCAAAAGCTGAACTGAACCATGTTAAATCGGAGTTATTTATAACTTGTTCACTTCAAGCGCACTAGATTCCTAATTTTCCCACATCTCATGTCAAGATAAACATCTTATAAGAGGGAAAACGGTCATGAGCAAACCACCCTAGCAGACTAAACGATGCTTATAGATCTGGAGATGCACATAGAAAGTAAGGGAATTTAACACACAGACACACACAAAGGAGTTACTTGGCATATGTCACATGTGGGAAGCTTGGTAGAGAGGCACTGAAGGAGAAGCCTCTGGTGCTTGCTGGCTAGCTTGTTGGCAGCATGAACTTCAATGTCGCATTTAGCACATAAAGCAGCCTCGTCGGCGCAACAAATCACTGTTGCCGGCGCTTTCTCACACACATCGCACTGGATTTTCATCTCTTAATATCTTGGTCTTCACCTGGCCTTCTGAAAGGATCGCTTCTCGTTGGATGCAGATGTGAGCAATATATCCAGAAATCGCAGAAGAGGCAATGAGCAGCAGTGCCGATGAAAGTGTCGTGACTAGTATGAGCTGCCTGATCTGAAACAGGCTTTAACCAGACAGAGGCTATTGAAGCCAGATGTTAGGCCGAAAATGGCGATAAATGGATTAGTAGAGAGTGGAATTGAAGCGGCGGAGGAAAAAAAGGAGAGGTAAATGGGAAACATGAATACAAACAATAAATGCAGAGAGAAACTGTAGGACCAGAGAAAATGAAACGAGTGGAGGAGAATGAAACAGAGGCAGGCGAGCCAACGAGGCGATAAGGATTTGGAGCTTCAATATCAACATCGGGAAAACTAATGAAGGTGATGAATCCCCCAGTGGGACCATCCTGCAACCTGTTGTGGTAATCACGAGAACTGACCAAGTTTGAGTGGCCACTCATTTTTTGCAAGATATTTTAAATTTTAATCTGAATGCCGAAGGAAATTCATCCCATGAAAAGTTGTTGTCGTTGTGTAATAGTAAATCAACAAGAATGACGATATAGCATCTTTTATGCCTTTCACCCACCCACCCACCGGCCCGCCTCAATGCAGCGTACGGGCCTCCTTTCCATCTTCCCGTCAATAAAAAGGCCACCTTTCCTTTTCATATAGTTTGGTAGCTGGTGCTATCGTAAAATTTCAGATCCCCTCGAGTTCTGATCGTTCAACATCATCCTTATTCCCCTAACTATTCATGGGTCATAAGAGTCTAGCGGTAAAAAAATGTAAATCACATGAAATCATAGTCATGCAATGAATAGGTAAGTGAACGGCATGAAATCATAAATTTTGAGCCTGTGCGCTGTTCATTTATGAGATCACTTTTTGGTAATTGGGCGCGTTCTTTGGTAGAGATATCGTGATGATTATTTTCGGTTAAATTACAACTGGACATGCTTATTCATATTGTCACAAGATGTAAAATGTGGATGGTAGAAACGGATGGAGGGTCGAGTGAGAATGATGTGCAACTAGATGGCAATCCTGCTGCATATTGTTGTGCGAGTGAGTCAGATGAAGCAGAGGGTGAAGGGCTTGAAACGCAGGAGAGAGATGGCCTTGCCAGGGAGGCGCTTCATACGACGGCGCAGCTTCTGCTTCAAACTCGGAGTGGCGTTGGCCACGCTTGCCTCCTCCTCCTCCTCCTCCTCCTCCTCCTCCCACTATTTCCCTCCCCTCCATTCACTTCCTCCCTTCGTTACCGTCTTCTTTATAGCCTCTCAACATCTCCGTTAACTTAGTTGGCGTTAGTTATACCCACACAGGAATAAATTGCTTGCGCCTGCCTCTGGCTGTTAGTTTTGTAAGTTACACTTTTTTTTCCCGTCTGGTATCTGGAGCTTCGTGCTGACTAATCAGGATCCGACCCGCGTCGCACACTTGGAAATGGTGGGTAAATTTTCTAATGGTGACTTCTGCATACACAAGGACTTGAACTCGAGACCTTACTTAAGTTGGAATAAACTGCTTACTCCTTGATCCAACCGATCCTTAATTTTCAAATTTAGGCCCAAGGCTCAAACCAACCCCTTCGCTTCATGTCGTCTTAGGGCAACGCTCTAAGAATCTACCTAACTATAAGCCTCAATTTATAGAATCAATACTCATTAGGCAAGTTTGTCATTTTCAATTTTTCTTCATACAGCAACGCCCGCTGCAAGAATCACTACACCTCAAATGCGAATTAGGAGCCAGCCTTAAAAACTAGTTGATTATCAAAAAATGAAGCCACTCTTTTACCTTCATCATTCATCTTTTTTTTTTTTTGGGGGTCAAATATACGTCTATTCATTTAAAATATAGCAGCCACTTTATTTAAAATTTTGGATTTATTACAGTTTACTTTAAAACAGA
>JANTPZ010008568.1:13104-40176 GCA_025593235.1 Vachellia pachyceras
CCGCCAACCCGTCGGGCTAACCCGTCATGGGTTTGGCCCATATGGGTTCGGGCCAAAATACCCGTATCAAAATGGGCCTCATTTTTCAAAACCCAACCTACCATGGTTATGGGTTGGGCGGGTTTAGCCCGTGGGTAAAATCCGTATTACCGGCTCTACTCCTTAGGCAAGTTTGTCATTTTCAATTTTTCTTCATACAGCAACGCCCGCTGCAAGAATCACTACACCTCAAATGCGAATTAGGAGCCAGCCTTAAAAACTAGTTGATTATCAAAAAATGAAGCCACTCTTTTCCCTTCATCATTCATCTTTTTTTTTTTGGGGGTCAAATATACGTCTATTCATTTAAAATATAGCAGCCACTTTATTTAAAATTTTGGATTTATTACAGTTTACTTTAAAACAGATAACCAAAATATAAAAAATACTGAATGCTTTTTTTAAATTGCTAAATCATCTAATTGGATTTACGGATACTAAATAGCTAAGAAAAAGGTTGAGTATTTGGTCCTCAAGTTTTCTCTCTATCATCTATCATGTTTTATTTCATTTTAGATATTAGTTCTTACCATTTAATAAAAATTTTGGACTGTTTTAGAAGAGTGTGCTGAACCTAATAAAATTACAAAATCTAGTTAGAATAGAAAGCAACAAGTGGAACGTGTGGGTCCACGTCTTGATCACCGATCACTTTGGGTCGATCCGAATTAAGCTCAAATGAATACTGATATGAGACCCGCAAGACATTCTTCGACCTGACATTTAGTTTCCGGCCCAATATATTGTATACACTTGTTGTAATCCTCTTTATTTGATGCATCTCATATTTAAATCTAAATTTACCACTTAACTTGTAAAAAACAATTCATAATTATCGGATACTCGTCATGTTGATACTGTTATTTTTAATCCTAGTATTATTTCCCAAGCCAAATCTGGGACATTGTTTGTTGTTCTTTATTGGAGGGGAAATGATTCATAAACTCTAACTTAAATATGAGGGTATATTTTTTACTTAAATTTAATCTACCCAATTCAGTCTCTCAAATTTAAAGAGTTATAAATTATACAACTTTTCCACGTATCTATTATAAAATTAAGAAATAAAGATGATATTGAGATGAAGGAGAATAGAGATCACGGAGATAATGGATATAAGAGAGCATTTGGAGAATAAATTCATTCTCTTCAAATACTCTCTTCATTCTCTTCAAATCCATATATTCTCCGATTATGACATGATAAAGGGAGAATAGATGGATTCTATTGACCAAACAATATAGGGCCTCTCTTAAGGCATGATAAAGGGAATTCATTTCCCCTATCAGAGTTGTTTTTCCAGCAATAATGAAGGGGGGATCCAGATCTGCAGAAAAATGATGTGCAAGCACATTATGCCCTTCTTCTTCTGTTTGTGCAACACTATGAACCATCCATTAAGAGATAAGCAATCAAAGCCTGGCGAATGAGAGTAGCGATGCAGAGGTAACTCCTCTGAACGTTACTGAAATATTATGGAATTCAAAGGGCATTCACTATTTTTTCTGGTACAATGCTTTTGTGAAGAGCATTATTCCTCTTTGTCCATATTGTGTTCACAAGAACAATAAAACCTCTAACTAGACATGTCTATGGAATCACCAATTAGTTTTGTTATTTATCATCCCTAAATAACATATTACAGGGTTAATGTGAAAAACAAATATGGGTATTTTTGTCAAAAAATGCATATAATACTATATGCTTTTCAAAGTTATTAACATATTCATGAATATTTAAAATGAAAGCAATAATGATATAATGATTAAATATAGTATACCACTATTATATATGTATATGCAGAAATAACGTCAACCCCACTGCAAATATATCACGTGTATTTTTCACCACAAACATATGTTTGTGATGTTTTTTTACCATTCCTTGGTCTAAGGATCAAATTTTTAACATTTTATTAAATTTTCATTACTGTCATTGTCTCTGTATAAATTACTGCAATAATGTGTAGTTTTCTCAAAACGGTCTTGAATGGATGGTAAGCCATATGTCGTTCCCTCCACCGTGCTTTCCATCCATTCCACCTCGAAAATGGATTTGTAGTTAATGATTTTAATTTAACTAGCAGGTTTGAATTCCAAGCCATCGATTACGAAATGGACGATCAAAATCTCTTGAACAGGGGGCAGAGATCGATGGATGCAAACTAGAAATAATACCGTTACACACAGAATAAGCTAGAAGCATAAATAGTTAAGCCTAGTTATATACTACAACACCTATGGGTAAGGGAGAGTGGCAATGTGGTTGTGAGCCACAGTTCCAACCCAAAGCTTCCCATTCATCTCTCTAACTTCACTCACCAGCTTCATTACCTTCCCCTCTCTGTCTTCAAGAACATCCAACATCTCCCCATTCTCGTCAAAAAGTGAAATCACAGTGTACATCTTCATCCCCATTATTCTAGCCAATATGCTCATTCTCATGGGCAACCTGAAGTAAATACTCCTTAGCCATGGATTGTGAGTTAGAACCTCTTGTGCCGCGGTGCGACAGCAGTCTATTGCCACCCAGAACTGTCCTTTTCCATTTATCCTTACGTTGTCCGGAAACCCCGGAAGGTTAGCTACAGGTTCCACGGTTCCCATTTTTGGACCTTGTAGCGAAAACCTCATCAGTCTGTCATATACGAAGGTTCATCATATTTTAATTAGTTCAACTGTCTTCAGATTACATCATTCAGGTGAAGGGAGCTTAATTAGTTACGTTCTACTTACCGGCAATTGGTGGTTTCAGTGAAGAGAAGAGAGGATTGATCTTTAGAGAATTGAACTCCATTAGGAAAGGCAAGTCCATCCAACACAACATGAGTCGTTTTGGTGGGAGGATCATATCTGAGAAGCCTACCAGTGGCCTCGCCTTCCAGTAATATGAAAAAATGCGCACTGCATACACAGATACACATGATACAATATTGATATGGATCAAATCCTTCCATCTCTGTACACACACAAATGAGAAAATGAGAAATGCTTACACTCTGTTGTATCTTCTGCTGGTGTCTGTGAAAAAGATGGATCCATTGCTATGGATGTCAAGGTCATTGGCAAAGAGAATGGGCTTTCCTTCAACATGGGTTGCCAGAGGAGTGGCAATTCCTCCGTCCGGTCCAACCACCAAAAGACCGAAGTATGCATCGGCAATGTACAAGTCACCACTCTCTTTGTCAAACCTTAAACCCAAGGGACGCCCACACGTTTTCTCATACTTCCATTGCTTGGCCGTTGTCGAGTCATTGCCCCTATAGCAAAGCTTCTCCGTCCTTTCAAGTCACCAAAACACCAATCAGAATTAGCAATTTAACATTTAAGAATGTGCAAAAAAAAAAAAAAAAAGAAGAAGCGGAAAAACTTTCTGGTGGGGAGAATCACCAATTGGCTGTGACTAATGCAAATGTTTCCCAACCCATTTTCTCCCCCATCCATCTCACAATGCGTCCGTCAGCTAATCCTGCATAAGGGCCACGACCCATAGGATCAAACTCCAGGGACTCTGGTCCGAAGACTTGGTCCTTGAACTCCAATTTCCCTCGGAGGCCTAGTCTGCTCATGTTGTCCCTCGGCCAACTGTTCATAACTTGGTGATAGGGTGCAATGTCATGCTTCACAGGTACAAATTCATGATCTCCCAATGGACCCAAATGAAAAGGGTCCATAACGACAAATCCCAGAGCCAAAACAAGAGCAAGGATAAAAGGGTGTTGCAGAAACGTTTCATCTTTTAGTGGGCGTCTCTTCTCCATACATGTAATTAAGAGCACAAGGTTTTGACGATGTGATGTCGATGAGAAAGCCAGAGATCAACTAAGGCTGCCTCGATTATTTGAGCTGGTACAAGTACTTCTCTAGGTAGTTTCATATGCAGAAAGGTTGAAGAGTTGAAAGAATGCGTTGCTCGTGAGAGCATAGTGGTTGGGAGCAGGTCATTTATTGTTGAGACATGATTTTCGTGTTCTATTGTATTTATGGGAAGAAACATCTCTTCGTGGTGAAAGTCATGCGGTTTTTATAATCCAAGTGTCCCCTGTGCGGGCTAAAAAACAGTGACTTGACAGTAAAATAACCAACATGTTCATAACTGATCTCGAGCATGCACTGGTCGGACCATTCAGTCTACAGAATATAGATACCGGGCTTGTAACTGGAATTTCTATCAAGTTTCGCCAAAAAAAGAAGAAGAAGAATCTCAACCAAGTTCATTGGCTGATTAATAGCTCGGTCAAGTTTTGTACGTGCTCATTTATTTTCAAACTTTGTTCTTCAAATGCCCTTTTGGCGGGAGACTCGCTTTTGTTCATGTTAGTGAGTCGATGCATGTCGCTTGATCTTTGCTGTTTATTGTCAATAATGCTTCTGCAGACGCCGGAAACCCAGCTTTGTTCGTCAATCCTGGCCTACTTGTGTCTTCTGGGTTCAGACTTCAGAGTTCAGTCCAGTTCGAGCTCGTGATCTACCTTCAGTTCATAATTATAAAAGACAAAAGAAAGTGCTGATTTCACCCAAAAAAAAGAAAGAAAGTGCTGATGGGGAAGGAAAGAGACATAGACATGAGGTCAAAACAAGCTCTAAATTAAGATTGACCGCAAAAGAAAAATCGGTAAATACCAGCGATTAGAGGGAAAAAGATTCTGATGTCCTTTAATCCTGTTTAAAAAAACTTATTTACTTATTATAAAATAAATTTAATGAACGAGATAATCTCCTCCACATATTTACTTTAACTTGTGTAAAAATACTTGTTTACTAGCTTTTGTATAAGTTTATTGTGGAGCCACATGGCACGGAAAAAAATTCTATTATAGTTCGTTGAAGATAGCCACGAGTGGCCACGTCAGCTGCTTGTCAAACGATGATGAATCGTGCAAGGTGCCAGTGATGATATAGATTATAGAAGATGTACTTCTCCTTGAATCATATCTCTATGCAACAAGGAGCAGCGCGGGAATCCTAAACCTGAACCATGCCCCAGTTTCGATCCTTCTTGCTCAAGTCGAATCGCCGCCATCCGCTTTCCAGTTCCTTCAATTCGGCCACTTCCTCAGTCTTCTGCTCTCACTTCGCTCCGTTTTCTCCTCCTTCTGACCTTCTCGACCTCCCGGCGTCGAATGGTTTTTCGTATTTTCGTCGTCTACTTCAATATTCTGGTGCCTCTGGTCCTGGTAATGATTTGTGTCCAGGTTTCTCAATTCGGAAGAGTTTGCGCGAAATGGGAAGTGGACATTTCAGGAGTTTCAGTACCGAACCTGAGCGGGAGTCCATAGAGTATGATGTCGTAATCGTCGGAGCTGGACCTGCCGGGTTATCTGCGGCGATTCGGTTTAAGCAAATGTGCCGTGAAAAGGATGTCGATTTGTCAGTATGTGTCGTTGAGAAAGGTGCTGAAGTCGGTATGTTTCACAGCTTCATGTAAGATTATTTTGTCTAGCCTTGAACTCGCTTATGCACCGCTTGTACTGGTCAATCAATGACTATATACTTTGCAATTGTAAATAGAATTTCTATCAAGTTCATGTGTGATCGATAATTCTTGAAGTTTTGGCTTCCACTCTTTCATTTTAAAACCATGTTCTACCGCCCTAGTACTTAATACAAGTTTTTGGCGGTAGCATATCCCATATAGTTGGTCATCAAGCTTTTGATTTCGTTAGAAATGGATGCTTCTCGATATATCTCTGCGAGTTTTAAAATTCTAGTTACACCTTTAGTTCTCCTGTGAATTATCTTGCTTCACTTTTTCCTTGTTATCCATGTTTTTGCTGTTAGGTGCTCATATTCTTTCTGGAAATGTTTTTGAATCCCGGGCGCTGAATGAGCTTCTCCCGAGGTGGAAGCAAGAAGAGGTGCATTATGCTGTCTCATGTCTCCAGTTACACTGCTCATAGTAATGGCCAGGCTGTATGCAGTTTTCTCTAGTTGGTTCGCATATGCCTGTTGAACCTATTTTTTGTTTTTTTGGGGTGGGGGGGGGGGGCGTTGGGTGGAGAGTGGATAAACAGAGAAGTTGTGTTTTTGTGAACACTTCATAAAACGAGTCACTACTACGTCCAAAATGTGCCGCACACCGCATGAGACTGTAAAGTATGCCTGAACACTTCAGATTTTAACTATTTTCGCGTTGCAGTATCCATATTGGATGCATTGCCTTGATTCTTTGATTGGAAGATAGATAGATATGATGCTTTGAGGACGCAGAAGATTACTAATTTCCCTTTTTTATATCTGATTTCATCATATAACCCTTTCCCTTCTATCTGCAGGCTCCGATCAATACCCCTGTTACTTCTGATCAGTTTTTGTTTCTGACCAAGGATCGTGCATTATCAATTCCATGTCCTTTCAACAATGAGGGAAATTATGTAATAAGGTTGTAATTTTATTTTCTTGCTATCTATTGAATTCTTTTGTTTGTCCTTTGTTGTTCGTTGGACCTCAAGCTCTGACCTGTCATTTTGAGCAGCACGTTTCTGCAAAAACTCCTCATTCACTGAAACTGTTTCTGGTCTGCTGATTTATGATCCTTTTGTATTTTAATCATTCTTAATTAGTTGAACAACATTTGCATAATAAAAAGAAAAAATTAGCTGAACAACATTCGAATTGTTTGTTGACACGGACAAACTCAAGGAAAACCTCTGAAATTATTTCATTATTGCACCTTGGACATATCATATTTCTGAATCGAATCTCTATAGAAAGAAAATTCTGCTCCAGTTTCCTTACAAAACTTTCGTTATTGGGTTAGCCATACACTTCACATGTTTATATTCAATAGCTAGTTGTTCCTGGTAGAAATGAAAATTTCTGTTACTAATACTTGGTACAAATTTGAAATTTGAGATTCTAAATGGAAGACTGCTATAGATATCTGACATCTCACTCATTGGATGCAGTTTATAATTGATGGTGATTCCTTTTTTTCATGTAAAAACTGCATTTACTATAAATATATTCTGTTCTGCCTATTTATATTTGCAACATATGTTTGCGTTTGTTTTTTTATGTGTGTGTGTATATATTAAGACAAATAGAAGCTTCTTACTTTGGGCCCTCTAATACAGTCTTAGTCAGTTAGTACGCTGGATGGGAGTGAAAGCTGAAGAGCTGGGAGTAGAAATATATCCAGGATTTGCTGCTAGTGAGGTACTACTGGCTTTGCTTTGCTGTTACCACCAATTTTTTCCGTGTTCTGTTATGACCCTTGACATATGAAGACAGATTTACACACTCAAAATAGAATTAAAAGATAAAATTGCAATACAATAAAGATAAAAGACTACACCCTTGCAGTGATATAAGGAAAAAAATTGCTACTTGACAATAAGAGATACAAATCACACATACACTCACAGAAACAACTCTCACAATAACAGGATAGAAACTCGAAACAAAGACACAACAAGTTGCCAATCATTCGAGAGGATTGACTCTCTCCCTCCAAAGGCCTCAGGTCTTAGCCACTTCACTTCAAACTAAATCTTCTCTGCACTCTTGCTGAACTAAATGGAAGATTTGTTGACCTAAAATATGACTCTCACAAGCTCCAACCTATAGGCTTTGACCATAGCTATGCTACAGCCACCCTATTTTCTATTTATTTCTTCCAAAGTCAAAGTGCTGACCATGAAAAGTCATCTTTCCCTTTTCATGTACTGTCCTAAATTTTGGAAAGGGGTCCCAAGTCCTAATACGTTCATTGTTTCTGTTTTGGTCAGATTCTTTTTGATGCGAACAACAAAGTTATTGGTATTGGAACTAATGATATGGGAATTTCAAAAGATGCTTCAAAAAAGGAAAATTTTCAACGTGGCGTTGAGATTAAAGGTTTCTTCTTAGCCCACATATCTTTCTTTCATACACATTTTTTTTTGGTATAACTCTCATGCACATCTTTAATTGCTTTGCCTTTGGCAAAGATGTTTGTGTCATCTTCTGTATGTGGCAGGGACATGGAAACTTCCATGCTGGACCTTGTTTAAACTCTGAAGCTTGTCCATCAACGTGACTATGATTTGTTCAATACTTGTTTTTTCAAGTATTGGTGAATTTTTCTCACCTCTAATTTGGAAAATTGGGGAAATGAACATTTTTAAGCATGGCGTCATAGCATGTGATTTGTTTGGTACTTGATAGAAAAAGTGTTAGCCTGTTGTTGTTGCTAAGACATATAATATGTTAAAAGAAGCCTAGTAAAAGTTGCTGTCAGGTGGACAAAAAAGGAACATTTGTGTCTGTATCATTGTATGATTTAACCAGTGGTTGGTTTTCTTTCCTAGCCTCTGATTTAAGAGTCTGGGTAAGGCATAAATATAGTGGCATAACATGTACTACTAAACACAGTTAGACCATTGTGAAAGCACTTTAATCATCACGCTTTTTTTTTTTCAAGAGAAAAAGGATTTGAGAACTGTGATTAAATTCGTTGATTTTCTGTGCATTTAGTTATTTGAGCTTTTTGTAGACCAATTCTATCATTGTGTTAATTATACAAATACGTGATGACTAAAACATTTACCTGAATAAACAATCATGCAGGTCGCATAATACTTTTGGCTGAGGGATGCCGAGGATCATTATCAGAGGTTTTAAAATTGAATTTAACAATTATTACACTTGTTTTTCTTGTCAATTGATGTTTTATTACAAAATCTCTTATCCCATTCCCATTGTACCCTACAGAAAATTATAAAGAAGTATAACCTGAGAGAGAAGGGCAGTGCGCAACATCAGACATATGCCTTGGGAATTAAAGAGGCATGATTACTTGTCAATTTCCTTTGTTTGAAGTCAATTCTTTTATGATAAATTTTTCCCACTTTCAATTTTAGTGAAAAAGTGGAGTCTTTCTTGTTAGTGTTCTTTTCTTCAGTATATCCATATCATCGAAATCTTTATGCCTTTTTTATTGATAAAACGAATGAGATAACCTTCATGGTTAATCTAACTTTATACCTTAGGTTTGGGAAATTGATGCAGAAAAGCACCAGCCTGGGGCAGTACTTCACACACTGGGCTGGCCCTTGGATCATAAGACTTATGGGGGATCATTTCTGTATCACATGAATGATAGACAAGTAAGATTTTCCCCAACTGCCATTGATTCACATTTTCCCTACATTCTGGATATTTGCATTAAGGCAGTGCCTTTTTATTTTGCAATAGTAGTTTATATGATTTTCCAGGTATATGCAAATTACAAATTTTCCCTTCGACATGGATCTTGTTTAGATTATGGATTTTATTAGCTTGATCATTCCTTGAAATTCCATGGCCCCATTTTGTGCCCAAAAAAAAAACGAAAGAACTACTTGCTTCAATTTGATAGAGTCATCTATCTCCCTTCTTCACGGTTTCCTGTTCTGACTAGTAATCAACATATGATGAGTTATTCACAAGTTTAATGGATATGGGTTGTATTGTTACTCCTAAATTTTCCTTTGTTAACGGAATGCTTTTATTTCAACTAATGGTATATCTCACTTTTGCTAATGGTGTATTTTTCATTTCAATTATATCAATCTTCACCATTACAGATATCTATAGGCTTTGTGGTTGCTTTGAACTATCAGAACCCTTATATGAATCCTTATGAGGAATTCCAGGTAAAATGCATATTTTAATTTTATTATTTTGAGAAGTTCTCAGACTTCTATTTTCAAGTATATGTTACTCAATTTGGTTCCTGCAACGTAATTTTTGAATACCTGTGAAAATAAAGGAATATAACATGTGGGAAGAACTATTTCATGGGAAGAAGCATTATATCTTCCGTTTCCCCCTCCGGCATGCAGAAATATCTTGAATTTCCTGGCACCCAACGTGGCATGTCATTTGGGCATTCCTTCTAATACGACATATTTTGCCATCTTTATTTCCTTGGTGTCTGGGTTTTCTAGTTACTAATTTTTCTAAGAAATAATGTACAAAATTTGTCATTGAAACTTCTGAGGTGAATTTTTCATTCTTTGATGGATTTTTTCAAGACATATATGCATGAGCATAATAGATTAAATAAGCAAGTCATGACTTAGCTTGGAAAATATAGCTATTATTTGTGTATAATTATACACCTTTTGTTAGCTTTATTGGTTTTCATGGAAATATAGTTTGTCATTGAACCTTTTAATGACATTGCACTTTATGAATCCCCGATGCTTTTCTCTCTTCCCTGGTTGACCAGAAACTTAAGCATCACCCTGCAATCAAAACATTTCTGGAAGGCGGAACAGCCATCCAATATGGAGCCCGAACTTTAAATGAGGGTGGTTTGCAGGTGGGCTAGCTGTAACTCCTTTTCAGATACATGGAAAATATCTCTTTATTTTTAATGCATTCTCATTCCACTGTATTTGCCAAGATGTCTTCCAAACAGCCACCGATTTAATGATTTGTACCTTAAAATTTGATGGTAGTTGGATAAGGTTGAAACTTGAAAGGATCATTGTTTGATTATTAGTTTCCCTGAGATATTATGTATCCATGTCCATGATGAGCAAGAGAAGGAAAACTGCAATAATGTTTGTTCTTCTACTAGTAATTTAAATTACTCTAACCCAATCTGTAATACAAATACAAATATGATTCTAGTTGAATTTCAGTCTATCCCATATCCAGTTTTCCCTGGAGGAGCAATTATTGGATGTTCTGCTGGCTTCTTAAATGTGCCCAAGATAAAAGGAACTCATACAGCTATGAAATCAGGTAATAGCTTGCCCATACTACTGGTGGCTTTTTTTCAACTGAAAAACATTTTTTTGGCCAAATTGAGTAATTGTTTTAAATTGATAGCTTTGGTCAAAGGAGTTTCAGATGACCATATTTATATAGTCCATCTAAATTTTAATTTATTATTACATGCATATTGCCTTTATGATTTAACTCAAACAGATAGCATAAGCTTTAGTAAGTGTCAATGTTTCAATGTAACATTGAGCTATCAGGATTTATGGTGTTAATGTGTGTAGTCTCAAAAATCGGATACTTCTTTTGAAGGAATGCTGGCCGCTGAAGCTACATTCAGTATGATTAATGAAGGTCTGGAAATGGATAAATACTGGGATGCTTTGAGGAACTCATGGATTTGGGAAGAACTGCTCAGAGCTAGGAACTATCGACCTGTTAGTGAATCAAACCATTGGCTTATTTTCTGTTCTCTCTACCTTTCTTCCCATTTGAAATTTAACCTTGAATTTTTTTTCTCTCTGAAGATTGTTGCTGTCTGTTTGAGACCGTGATATTAAATGGCTATTTTTTTTTTACTATAGGCCTTTGATTATGGACTTATTCCAGGACTTGCCTTAAGTGCTTTGGAACAGTAAGATATAACTTTCTTATTTTGCATTCACCACTTGAATAACCTGGATTCAATCTCCTCTACTTCCCTTTTCAATACTCAAAACTTCACTTACTCGTGTTCTGCCCTGTAGTTACATACTCAAGGGGAGGCACCCAATTACCTTGAAGCATGGGAAACCTGATCATGAAGCTACACATGTAAGAAAACTGCTTAACTAATGTATGTGATGTACGTATTTGTAAAAATTTTCTTTCATAGAGAAATGATGATGCAATTTATTTTTTATCCGTCTTGAGACTTGGGTATGCCCTGAGAATCATTTTCTTTAGAGGTTTTGGATGGATGAGATTTGCAGCAGCTTGCACTTTTAGCAATTTTGTTTTCTTTTGATATATGCCTTGCTTATGATATATAAGGGAGTTGGTTGTTAATAGAGCACAATAATGTCGTACCATCCATTTAGTTGACCCCTTAGTAAATTAAGATGTGTTACTATATACCTGCTTTGCTGAATTTTCTAATAATGAAATGCCTGTATTTGCTAGGGTTTCCTTTCTCCCTCACAGTTAATATGGGGTAGGAATCTTTTAGTGGTTTGCTTACGATTTTTTAGTGACTGATAGTTATTTTAGGGATTGAGAAGCTTAATGCTTAATAAGAACTTCCAGCCTTCTGGTTTTTATTAAGGAGAATTTCTTATTCTATATTATGTTTTCTTTCTTTATATCTAATAAATGTTTCTTTTTCAACAAAAAAAATGTTATTGTACAAATCGTGGGCACTTGAAGAAGAGAGTAGAAGGAGATCAAGGAGGAAGCTTTTAAAGAAGTCATTAAGCAAGACATCTCAATTAATGACTTATGTGGAGAATTGGTTTTGGGCAGAGCACAATGACACCATACGATCCATATAGCCAATCCACTTTAGCAAATTGTAGGCATTGTAGCAAAGGATGTGAGATAGGGTCATTAGCAAATCAAATAGAATGTTCTTTCTTAATTCATGGAATTCCCTTAATGCCAATGCAAGTTGTGTTTTGTTGCCGATGAGCTGCATTAGAAGTATTTTTGCTGAAGCATCTCAGTAATTCAATGGATGTCAGAAGCACTATGATTTCATAAAAGCAACTAGCTCTGATTCAGATTTTACAAGTAGTGCATATAATAACAGACAGAAGGCCACATAAGATGTGTGATAATTTAAGCTATGACCCTTGACATTCTTTGCAGGCTGCAAAGTTATATTCTCCTATTTCTTACCCAAAGCCAGATGGCATTTTCTCATTTGATGTACCCACCTCATTACACAGGTTTGACATCATTAATTCTTTTCTATTGCTTAGTGCTGAACCAATTGATAAATGGCAATAGGACAACTTAAATTAGAGGAATTTCTTGCAATTTAATTTAGAGGATAAACGCATATAGCCATAACTTCACTTTATTGTGAATGGAAAGGGGGGAATATTTTACGGCTTTTACACCATGCAATGGTGTTCCAAGTTCCCAGACCCCCTCCTTCCTTGATGTTAATGTTTCTGGGGTTTACAAAAAGTAATGGGGGACATTTAACCAACAAGTACATCGTTTGCAGCTTTTTGAAACCTTGCTTTGTGGGGATTTATGTCATTATTTGTTTTCATTGTAGGAGCAACACAAATCATGAACACGATCAACCTCCTCACCTTCGGTTGAGAGATCCAAAGGTTCCTGAACTTATAAATTTACCCGTGTATGCTGGTCCTGAATCACGATATTGCCCTGCACGAGTATATGAGTAATGTCTTTTTCCAACTGTTTGATTCTGAAGGACTTCCAGATTTTGAGTTTTTACGTAATTTGTCTCAAATACAGGTATGTCCCAGATGAGCAGAATCAGCCAAAATTGCAGATTAATGCTCAAAATTGCTTACATTGCAAGGTAAGCTTTCCACAGCAAGTTGCAGGGTTGTAGTTTAATATGTGCCCGACGTTTCTGTGAACATGTAGATAGTTCCAGAGATTACAAATATACTTGCTCTAGTTATTTATGCCAAACTTACCTGGTTCGTAAACTGCACGTGAAATTTAGCATCTAATATAAAAATATGGACATAGTATTTTTTTTTTTTTGTGGGGGAAGTCGACGACGACAAAAGTTGATATCCATCCTGCTTCGTCTTGGAATAACAATATCGGTTGAACAGGAATTAAATCGGGGTATGTTATATGGTTTAATAGATTGTTTTCCCCCACACGCAGGCATGTGATATCAAAGATCCCAAGCAAAATGTAGAGTGGACGGTGCCTGAAGGTGGTGGGGGCCCGGGTTACACAGTCATGTAGTAGATAGAGACAGATCAGACGTACAATATCCCTGAAAATAGCTATGGAAGATGGACACGTCGCTGGAATAAAACGTATTTTTTTTTATCCCACTAGTTTCAGGGCTGTAAACTTGATAAAGTAGTTGGCTTTGAAAGCCAATGTAATATCTGCCAGATTAATGTGCAGTGACACTTGATTCTTGAAGTACTTCTTTTATTAGCTTTTGAAACCATAATTTGGCTAGGGTTTCAAAAGTAGTGAAGTCAACCATTAGTTCGAAAGTCAAAATAGCTTTGAATCTTTAGAACCATAGTTTTGATTAAACCATCGAAACATTTTCTTTTTCTTTACAATCTATTTTAAAAGAAAATAATGGTTTGGAGTGGAAAACTAGTGTGCTTTAGAAGTCATTTTTTTACTTTTCAAAAGTTATCCTTCAAAATATATTCTTTAAAATAACTTTTTATCACTTTTTTCTATAAACTATTATCTAAAAGCTAATCTAAATGTACCCTAAATTACTTTCCATTGAAAAATTGCCCACTGCTTTGAAGGCAAGTTCCAACTTCCAATGAGTAAAGCCTCATGTTCAGTTATAAATGCAAATGTATGCAAGTCTGCACGTGGTTTATATGGTTTCTATGGAAGTTTTGAAAAAAATAATAATCAATATGATACCATTTCACCTTAATATAATAATTAAATAATTAATAAATATTAAAATATATTTATTTTAATAAATAGTATTAATTTACTACAATATTCACTTTAATAATATATAGAGACAGCGCCCTTTACCATGATGAATTAATCTTAATATGAATCCAGAGGTAAAAATTATGAAATTAGAAAATTAAAATCTTAGAATCTTGTACACTTGAAAGACTAAGAATTGTATTAACCCATAACTTATTTTCAGTGTAGCAACCCAACTGGGAAGTATTCACCATCTGCTCTCCGCACCTTCAGAAATATTAGACTCCACGGTTAGCAGAACACGACCACTGTCCGAACTTTTGATCTTTGAATAAACACATTTGCATGATCTTCTAAAAATTCTTGTCCCCTATGGCCCCAGGAAAATGTTCTATCGCCATTGTGTTGATCAGCAATATAAGCATGCAACCACCATATCAAAAGAGCGATCAAGGCAACCGAAAGAACGGCAAGGTAGTCTTAGCGGACAAAAGTCAACCTTATAGTTTTGCTAAAAATAACAAGAAGCCAATCTTATAGATCTTACATGGTAGAGTAAGTGCAAACAAATATAATACTCTAAGACAGACCATAAACAGAACTGCTAGGAACAAAAATATAACACGGCTATAACTTAATCAGCCTAAAGGCACGAGGCAAATAAGAATTATAGGAGTGATGGGGAGTTCCTCAACAATCTTTGGCTGTTGATGGATTTCGATCTTTGGGACTTGGAGAACGGGTGGTTGTTCTCATTTTCAAGTCCCCCGTTTGTTGGTGCTGAAGCTGATGAAGTTGATGTTGCTGAAGCTGCTGCTTCTGAGAATGAATCTGGAGCTGTTGAAATTGTTGAGTTGCCAAGAGAGTGTGCATGGCGTGATTGTTGGGATAAAACTGCTGCCCTCCTCCATAAGTAGCAAAGTTCATCACAGGTCCTCCATTCATCATAGCCTGCCCCGTTACTAGTTTCAAATGCTGAATTTCCTCTTTCAACGCGTCATTTAAAGCTACAACAGAACAGTTACAGCCAATTAGTTTTACCAATCCCCTTTGAGGTAGAGTAGAGATCGATCTACCAGCCATAGGTACTCCTAGTAGTCCATCCATCTGACCAAAGATCAGGATGAACTCTGTTTTAAATCTGGAATGGTTAATTGATTTTGAAAACTTTTGGCAATCAATGACCAAAAACATAAAATCCAAATTTTGGTTTTCATGGATTTCACTACCATACTAGAAAATTACGATAATTAAATCCAATGAAAATAATCAGAAGGATAGAGTGACTGGGTTTGCTGCACAAGCAGTTGGTTAATAACATTATTTTTACAACAATGCAAATGTGTAGACCATATGCCTCAGAAACAAGTATCCATGCACGTGCTTACCATCTTGCAAGTGAACTTGTTGTTCCATAGTTTGCAACCGCAGCTTCAGCTCACTGTTCTCAGCATTCAGTCCATTCGTATCTCTCTGCTCATTAAAAAAGGAAAAGGAAATGAGGAAACAAATTTTATTAACATTCTCCTTTTAGTTTTTGAATCATAAAGTAAACATGGTAATAGCCAACGACCATAGTGCTAAAGGTCAAAAAGACCAACATCTAAATAACTTGGTAGCAGTAAAACTGAGGGATATTCACTCCCACAAGATGTTCATCCACTAAGGCAATACCTGCAGGAGAGTTAATTGTGCAGACAAAGATGTTGCTTCTGTTTGAAGGGTCTGCACCTTCCTTTCAAGCTCAGCAATATAGCGCATCTTCCTCTCTTTTGACCTTGCAGCAGACTGCCTGTTTGCCCATATCCTGTTGCACATTTGCCAATTTTAGTCACAGTAACCAGCACAATAAAATGGCGGTAAACCTTCCTATTTTACATGGCTCCAACAACACAATGTCAACAAACCTTCCAGGAAGATGTATTAGAAATCACTAAATTCAAGAACAAGGTAAACCGCAATGGGAATGACATGATGTTATTCCCATGCAACTGAAGCAAAACTGAGGTTCTATTAGGTAACAGTAAATTATTGTAGAACACCTGCCTTGTTGCTCAAAGTACCAATAACCTGACTTTTTTTGGGGGGAGGTAGGGGGGGCACCACTCCCTCTCCTCTTTTAATAAGATAGAATTACCTATTACGTACTTTATATAAACCAAGAAAATTAGATGTATTTAAAACAGCCTCATCTTTCCACAAATACCCCCAAAAAATAATTGATTAAAAGAACCCTTTTTCAAACACAACTTTTGGGAAAAAGTATATTAATTACAGCCTAAATTTTGCAAAACGTCTTATAAGTAGAAACACCAAAACCTTCTAAAAGTTGTCAAATGCACAGAAATATTAAATCACAGAGAATTTCAAAACACAGCAACACCATTGAAGCGTAAAATAATAAAATCACGTCATGATGATGCTCAGCATATACATCCATTCATATCAAGCATTCTATAATTCTCTGTTCCTAACAAATAATTTCAGTCGAAGGTCCATCATTGCGTCATTGCCCAAGAATCAGATTCAAGAATACACCCAAATACAATCCAGCATAATTCTGAACAACCTATACTATAACGACTAAGAGGACAGCAAGCCTTTTCCCACTTGGAAACAATTATGACCAACCTATCTATAAATAATTTAGTAGCACAACAATAAAGCATAAAGCAAGATCAAGGCAGCACAAATAAGTGGAAGGCACACCTGTCCCATGCAGAGGAGTGTTTACATATATAAAACACACCCAAATGCACTATAATACAAAACCTACGTCAGGTTAATAAAGCATGCTAAATTGCAAAACAAGAAGACTTCAACAAATAATAATACCTTTTTGCACGCTTTGGGTCAACTAAGGCAAGTTCCGCAAGCTTGGCAGCTGACATTGATTTCTTCGAATCAGCCGCAGAAACTTCTTCAGAACCTGATACTAGGATCTCAGGTTTAATGGTTGTTGACCCATCCATGGACTGGCTATGTTGGTGCCTAACTCTGGGCCTTTCATTAGTATCAATAGCAACATTCTCTGCAGGAGAGGCAGCAATTCCTGATGTTGGTTCAAATTTTGGCGCCGGAGCTGATGCTGCAGCCTCACCCACTTGAAATGCAGATGTTGCAGATGAAGAGTTAAATTTATCCATATCAAGATACATCGATAGCAAGTCTTCCTCGGTCTCATCAGAAAAGGAAGGCCCATCAGCACCTCCAACTACGCCAAGGTCACTGTCAAAGCTTAGATCATCTGGCAGAGTGAGAATCTCAGAATGGGCCCGTCTATGACCCCTGTTTCGAGGAGGATTATCAGGCATTCTGCTAATATCATGACTGAAGCCACTAGAGTCCGAGCTGGTACCAGGTACCAGTGGAGGAAATGATGATGACGAGGATGCTTCTGGTTTCACGTTGAAAGAGCTTCCCGGAGGTGAGAAGCCTGAATAACGTCCCGAAGGTGGAAGACCTCCACCGTAACTTGAGGATTTGTCGTTATCCATGGAAAATCCGCAAGTAAAATTGCTCGAAAACGAAAGAGAATCCCTAGAGGCTAGATGTAAAAAAGCATTATTTGATTACTCAGACAACTAAATTTTCTTCGAAAGAAAATTCCAACAGAAGTGGAAAAACGCAACGGATTTTATCTATACGCACCTCAGAAGTCAAAGATATGTCAAACAGGAACCGAAACTTTCACCTTGAAACTGGAACCCTATAAACGGTCGTCGGTAAGACAGAAGTGAAACGGCCACGCTAGAGTTGCGTTTCCGCAGATCGCACTAACTCATAATTGGGAGATCGTAGCAGAAAACGCGTTTGAAGGTCACAAAGCTCAGAAACTCAGATTCGGCACAGAAGTCAACGAAACCAAAACCCTAGAACCCAGATACCACGGCAAGCTCAGGGTTATGGGCTGTGAGCAGTATATGTACAAATATATGCGCCGGGAAGCTGTCTCTTTTTCCGTTGCCTCTATTCGGAAATGAAATTGAAATTCGGGAGATTTGATCCAACAGATCGAGACAGAGAGTTGTAAAGGCAATAAAATGGGGAGGTTTTCGAAGAAAGCGAAATGGAATTGAAGGAGGGAAGAGAGAATGGCAATGTAGAGGGAGGCGAGGAGGGTTTTGGAATGAAGAAAAATGAGATCTGCGAACCAATGAATGGAAGCTTCAAGCTTGGGAGGGAAAAAATTGAAGGAGAAGGGTGTAGGAGTAATGGAGCATGTCGGAAGGAATAGAATTGCACAGCCCTAAATATTTAAAGTTTAATTAAATTGGGAGTGGTTGTCCAAAAGGATAAGGACGGGATGCATAGTTGGACCAAAAGTAAAACACGGAGCCCAACCCTCGTTGTCTGAAAAGTGTTCGACACTCCTAACGTAAGTGTTCGGGATAATTTTGTTTACGTACTCACCTTATAAATAATAAAATTATTTCTTCCTCACTCCTCAAACAGGCATTTAAACTTCTTTTTGGAGCTGAATTCATTTTGAGCAAACACGGGATTCACCACCGTACATTTACCCACCAAATACTCCTTCCAATCCAAAACAATTACCAGACGAGCCCTTAATGTTCAAAATTGAAGAAGTGGAACAACAACTTATTGGAGTTTGACTAGGATAGGTGTGGGTCAAAAATGCAATGTATGATAGGACATATGTCTAAGAGTTATGCAACTCAATCAGATTGAGGGCTTATTTCCCTCCTCTTCCTAAAACATGTGTTTTGTTTCAAAAGTTAGGTTTTACTCTAAAATTTAGATTTTGTCCAAGCACAAAAAAATTTCTGAAAAGTTATTTTGGTTACAAAACCTCGATTTGAAACTTAGGTTTTCTCTTTCCTACTTTTTCCTTTTTTCCTACTTTTTCTCTTTCATACTTTTTTCTTTATTTCTCTTTCATCTTTCCTACTTTTCATTCTTTCTCTTTACTCTTTTCTACCTACTCTTTTACCTCGGAATCCGTAAAGCTAACAGCTTCCCAAATATAAATCACCTTTCAAAACCTAGATTTTGCCTTAGAATTTGTAAAAGCTATTTTCCAAAATCTATTCTCCAAAACCTAAGTTTTGCTCAAAATATGTAAAGCTATTTCTAAAATAGCTTTCAAACAAGCCCTCAATCAATCGTGAGTTCCAAAAGATGAAAGCACCATGATACTTCTCGTCTCTAGCCTCTTATACTATTTGTTAGGAATGGTACAACGGATTGAATCTTCCTATCATAAATCACTCAAATAAGTAACAACTTAATAATCATTATTAAGTCATTAATACCACTTATTAGAAAGAGCACAAAGAATATTAAATATTCACATCACTTGTAAAAGTATCTAAACAAATAAATAAATAAATAACATAGTAGAAATTAAATAACATTAGAGACAACAAAATATCAACACGGAGAACCTCTCAATTCAAAACTAAAAACTACGGGTTGTTCGTATCAAAGAAAATCATACCCGCTATTATAGTCACCATCAAATGCATAAATAAGTGCCAACAAACTATCAAACAATCAAAACTACAAGCTTGCAATAGAGATTAAAGAAACAAAAAGTACTCAGAAAATAGTACTCCTTGTGAACTTAATATCTCTTGTAACAATCAACGAATAAATGATTCCACCGTTAAAATGACGCATTGGAAGTTGCTAACATGTCAACAAAATTTTAACCTGATTCAACAGTTACTATGCGCAAACTTAGTTTTACAGGAAGTGTTTTATAAACTTGTGAAAATTGTTTTGTCCTTTTCTTTTGAATAATACCTCTCCATCCTTTAACCTAATATGCCGAAGCACAAGTGGATTTCAACTATTGGTCCTTTTTTACATGGGAAGGGAACCCAAAACTTAACAATATACACCCTTACTTCTAGTTTAAGCTTTGTCACATTTCAAAGTCAATCTTAAAAACCCAGTTTGGCTGGCACCGCCATTCTGGTACTTATGTTGTTGTGTTGTGGGTTGCTTGAAAATCTAATAGTCTTTCAATTAATTTTTCATTAAGGCTAACGCTAAAGCTACTTTTGGTTTCATCTCATCATTCAATTTTCATTTCCATCCATACAGTTTCCATACTTTCATACACTGTATTGGGGGTTCGACTTCTCAAGTGATCCCAATCCCTACCCTGTAAATTTTAAAAACCATGCATGCATGTGTCAACCCTCTTGTCAATATAAGATATTGTAAAGGTGAAAACATATGTCACATCTATCAATTGTCTTCTCAAATTAATACTATTAATATTCCCAGGAAGGATCCCAACGATTCATGGGCCGCGCTGTTATCTACTAAATTCAAATGGGTTTGAGACTGAATCATATCATTTTTTCTCTATGTTCATTGCAAAGGGCGAAGTAAAAAGAAATTAAAAAAAATCAATTAATACTTCCATATGAAATGTAAAACAGTTATTTTTCAACATTAAAATCAGTTTATTGTCACTTTTTTCGTGCGTGCCCCCTTAGGTGACGAACAGAAAGTCAACAATTCCCTGCCACCAAATACGAATAAAATACCGAACTGTGACACACAGATCATCATGATTACCACACCCCAGTACATCATCTGATCATTCGGTAACCATCATGCCAGCAGACCCAAATCCAATTTAGTACCATCACTCTCATTTGGAATCAAATGAAGCATCCAAAATTTCTACAACGAGATCGCATCAAGAAATTATTATTCGAGATAGATTCGTTATCTTCTGGCAAAAAAAAAAGATTCGTTATCTTAATCTATACAGAATAAGTACACATGGGATCAGAATTTTATAATTTCAAACTGAAAAGGGCCTAAAAATTATCTTTGGCTTGGCGGATGACGCCTAAGGCGTGCGCATCATCTGCTGTGGCCGCAATGTTCAAAGACCGCCGAATTTCTGTGCTCATCGTACGAAGGAATGGATTACAAGCCTTTTCCATCTTCAGGGTAGTTGGAATCTGGTAAACAATTCTTTATTAAATTTTTCTTTAGGAAAAAAAATAAACCAAATATGCGAAAACCATAAAGATCGCCGCAAGCACGCAAGACAAAATTAGGGTTGCAACATATCAAAAAAAAATTTTAACATACTACGTTACTTCCTGATTAACTGTTAGCTTAAGACAGGAAAAACCTACTAAGACCCTGAACCAACAGATGCATAGGGCTCCGCTAAACCCAGGAACATGACTTGAAGCAACTACATTGTATCAGCAATTCTGCACTAATCACGGTGACATTTTCAAAGTTTAACCTACACTTTTTAAGCCCTAAAAAGCTCTATCAAGCTTCAAGTATGGCTGTCTTTTCTTTAATTCTTTTCATTTTGTTTGAACGAATGCCAAGGTCAGCTTTTCATCAAATCAACTCGGTAGGCCAAAAAAAAAACTGGCAGATTTTACATGGAAGGATCTTTACAATTAATTCTCCCTGAAAATTAAGTTTCAGTAAAGGCCACAGAAAAGGGAGGTAAATTCAGGATTTCCTGTCAAAATATTTCAGGGTTAAACAAAATTATAGTGGTGTTAACCAATGATTGACTTTGTCTTGTTCATTGTTTATTTGTTCCATAACTATTAATCCTTATTGCCAGGAATTTCAAATTATTAATTATCCAAAGACAAAAAGAGGAAACCGGGTGGAAGGGGTGAGGAAAGGACACTCTAATATCAAACAAAAGCTCGGAAAATTACCGTGGGCAAGCCCTTGCTCCTAAGATGGGTTACATGGGCAGCATAGGAATGGAGTTCTTTGTTTGATGGTTCTATAGATAGCGCAAACTTTGAATTACCCTGTAAAAATTCAAAAGGTCAAGGTCATAATGCTGGAGACTAAAAAGTTAAACAGGGAAGATTGAGGGTGTATAATTAAAGTAACTAACCAACGTGTATTCATGACCACAATATATACTTGTATCATCGGGTAATGACGTGATCTTTGTTAGAGAAGAGAGCATCTGTAACATAGACAATGAAAATTAAAATCCCCCACAACTGAAAAGGAAAATTAACATTACACGCTTATTAAGCACCTGATTTTGACACCACAAAAAAAAAGCCAAAACTTCAGTTTGCAACCATACAACTCCACAAAGCAACATCATATCGAACAATGCATGTTAAATTTTTAGACCATACTAGTCAAAACACATGTTCAACAATGAAAATATGAAAGATGTTAGTATAATCACTCCAAAAAATAAGAACAACAACACAGCAACGCCTGAAAATCACAGAACAGAAAATAGAAAACAGATTATTTATAGGTTCATTGCATAGGCTCCTATACTGGCTACAGAATCAGTTTCTATAACTACAACTTAAGAACAATAACATGTTTTATACATATTTTTAATCAAAAATTATGAATTATTGTTTTAATGTTCTAATCACAGTATAATAAAGTCCTTAATCTGCCATCTACATAACTATGATTCAAGCAATTAAGTCCTTAGCAGGAATGTCCAAGGACTTTTGGCCGGGGGATAAAAGAACAAACGCATGCAATAAAGACATGTTCGGAGATATAGCCACTTGTATCTTAAGATATATTTCTCAAACACCAAAAGCTGGAAAAATAGATGCAATTCACATCAACCTGCTCAGGGGTTCCTTCAAAGAGCTTGCCGCATGATAAGCTGAACAAAGTGTCCCCAGTAAAAATTGCTCCAGATCCAGGAAAATAGAAGCTTATGTGACCTGCGTTCAGCATAAACATATGACAAATTTATAAAAATGGGGATCAGCACGTTGAAGAAACAAAATCATATAAAGGAAGTGACATTTAGGCATGCTGAAGATAAATCCTAACATTATATGCTAAGCAATAAATCCGACACCTTCATTAAAAGGCCCCAACCGCACCATAGAATAATAAATAATGGAGTGAAGTCCAGCCAATTCAAAGGAAGCTAATACCCGGGATTCTGTGAAAGCAAGTTATTTAAGAAATTGTTTAATTATGAAAACATATGTGACTTGAAGCATTACCAAGGATAGAATCAATGAAATAGTAAACAAAGTTTAGAGCCATTAGAAAAGCTATGGTTACATAGGGTCAAAAAGTTGCAAACTGAAGTAAGATGGTGTTATAAGGTTTAAATAGCTATGGTTGCATTGCTCAGAATCATTATTAGGGCTTTGCAATGTACAACCTTTTCACTCAATTATGTAGTTAGTCAGTAAACTCAAGGTCAATTAGAGAACGCCATTTGATGGGAGTAATATATTAGATATCACTGAATTCATAATTGACAAGACAATGCTTGGAGACTCTATGATGCCATTCAATTCCCAAATGCCATAAACTAAGAAAGCCAAAGAAGCACTAAATGAGATGATTTTCATCAGTTGAATCTGAATTAAGACTAACATAGATCAACCTTAAGGAAATATGCTAATGCAAATAGGCAACAAATGTGACCTCGGGTATGACCAGGTGTCTCCATTACAAGCACCTCATGGCCTGCAAACATCCACTTATCTCCATCATTCAAATAAATGTCAATTCCAGGAATTCTTTCCTTGTCTACTCCTGCACCAATCACCTAAAATGCAACAAGGGAAGAGTAAGCACGAAGAAGTAAGGAAAAAGAATACTCTAGGCAATGTTTCAGCAAATCTTAAGTTTGGCTTAAACAGACATAATACAGAAAACGTAAACTCAAACCCAATCACATATTACCATTTAAAAAATAACATTAACAAGAAAATAATTTAAATGCTTAATCAATCATAAAAGCTTCCACTATGTGAATGACCGTTACGGCCAAATTTACAACAATGTACTTTTATACAATTATGATTATCGTTTATTAAGTGGGCATAAATGTCTAAATGCATGGTGGTGTAGAGCTGGGCAAGGGAGCAAGGGAATTTATTTTTATACAGGCAGAGGTAACCTCCTCCGTAGAGGATTAGGGGATAAGAAGGAAAGAAAAAGGTTGGGGAGGGATAGGTGAGAAAGGGAAACACTCCATTAACACAAAAGCAGCAGTAAGACTAACAGAGCAATGCAAAAACCACACTTTAAATATGTTCTTTGCATGGGAAATTGGACATCAGAAGCAAACCGATGATATCTTTATTAGATGATGTTCATCTGATAGTAAAACATTCAGAAGTTAATTAAAATTAAAAATAAATGAAGCTTTGCAATACTATAAAAATGCCGTACCTTCGCTCCATACCTTGCTTTCAACTCTACATTCCCACCAGTGTGGTCATGATGATGGTGGGTGTTCAGTATATATGTCAAATTACGATTTTTCTTGCTCAAAGCATCAATAACAGGAACAGCTTCAGAAGGATCAACAACACCCACTGTCCCCGTATCCACATCATGTAGGAGATATGCATAATTGTCCCGGAGGCATGGCACCTGAAAATTGTATTTGAAAATAATGGTGACTTGGTGAGGTATGGCCGCACATGTTATTTTGACTCTTTCGGCAAATTGATTCAGGGATCTTACACGCTCAGATGATAGAATGTTTTCAAGAAATTGCTCACCAATTCAATTTGCAAGGAGGAAGACATGTTCACTACACTGCAGAATTGATTAACTCTCAGTGATCGACTAGCTCCACGTAATGTCTTCAATGGTGTAGAAAAGAGTCGCATAAAACCATATAGAAGGCTTTTTCTGAAGCAAAGTTGCCTCACATCCGGCCACACGCAAAACCCACTTCTCACCTACAACACAGATTCAAATCCAATTATCGTAAAATGAAGTAAATAACAACCTCCTCGCAGAATAAAGTATCAACAGGCTATTAACATATTACAGCATACAAAGCTATGGACATGAAGATTAAAAAAAAAAAAGTTGAGCTAATTAGAACACGAGTAAACGTTGTAACAAGTACCACGTTTCACCGTGCGTGCAGAAAGGTTATGAAAAAACAAGAAGCAGGAGAAAAGTTATCAAATGAAGAAATAAAAAATACAGGTTATCACATAATTCTCGATTAAAACAGCCAGGACAATTCCTCTTAGAGTAACGAGGAGGAACAGGGAATATAAAAATGTTTCCATGATTATGGCCAAGGAAGTAAAACAACATCCAACGATGCCAGAGAAAAAAGTAACAAGAGTGATGATTCCCTCCCAAATTATTAAAAATGTAGGTATGTATAGAAGTAAAGCATCCAGTGTCAGGATCGATAGAGACATCAATTATTCAATTGTATGGGCTAGTTCCCTCCCAAATTGAAGGGAAATCGGGATAAACAAGAACTCGAGGAGAGCAATCGAAGAATTCAGGAAAATAGAAGAGAAAAGGAGGATGACAAACCCTAGAGCAAGGGAAGGTGGCCATGGCAGAGGAGCCCTTGGGGAGGATCCGGGGCAACATTGGCCTGAAGAAAAAGCAAAGAGAAATTAAAAGGAAGGAACGTGGGATGTGCGTTGGCACCGATGCAGTTGGTAGGCAAGCCACACTATACTGCTTCCTTGAAAACGCAGTTCCCACTGTCTCCCTCTTCAATCTCATTCACCCACAAATCGCTTTCGCTCAATTTTTGAAAAAAAAATAAATTAAGTTTTAATTAATGGCATTCGTGCTTCGCACGTGTATTATTATTCATGCCACGTCTAAAATCTCGTCCGCCAGTTTTGAATTTATATAATTATATATTTATTTATCTTGAAGCTTCCCTGTGTGTTTAGGAATCCGTTGAGAGAAAGGAGTTCACACCTTTCAAAGTGATTTTATGGATTTCAAAATGGTTTTACAGATTTTGAGATGATTTTATATTGATTTGCGTGTACCGTTTGAGAAACGGTGTTCCCAAGCACATTATTAATTACATATTATAACCGGTTTACAAAAAAAACCTGCTTAATTTCTTGTCCGCTCAATCATCATCCACTGTTTGAAGGACATTCGTATCAAATAGAGAGGATCCTAACGGGATCACGAGTCATCCTAGTGCATGCCTATCAATTATGGGTCCGTTTGACAAATTGCCATAAGCCACTTATAAGTGCTTATTCACATAAGTCGAGGCAAATATGTGAAGGAGATTGTTTCATTTTGCGGAAAAGCATTGTTAAACGTGCTTATGAAAATAAGCTCATGGTTATCAAACAGGCCCTATATATATAACTGCTGAGCGAATGATATGTGAATGAAACGGCAAAATTGTTTCGGTCCTCTTTCTAATGAAACAAAAGAGGAGCAGTAAACAAAGGTAAGATTGCCTGTTCTTAATTACTTTTACAGGCTGGCTAGGTGCGAAGGAAGGAATAGTAGTGGGAAAACGGCCAACTCGTCAATCTTTTTATTTTTTTAAAAAATAAAAAATAAATTTTTTTTCTTTTTTTACACAATTTTTTCCTATAAAATTGCATATTTATGATATTTTCTTTTAAATTCTATGAATAAATGTTCAATAATTTTTTAAAAATAGAGTTTAATATTACTTTTCCCTTTGTAAAAAAATATTAAGATAAAAAAATGTAAAAAAATACATAAAATATATATTTTTTTCAAAAAAAATAAAAACGGGTTAAGCGGGCTGGCACGCCAACCCGCGGGCACAGCCCGCCTAACCCACGGGTTGAGGGTGGCGGGCTGGTGAGTTGGGCCCGCGGGCCCAACCCGTTTTACCGGCACTAGGAAGGAACATGAAGAGAAGCGAATGGGGGTGTAAAGCAACCGAAATGGAGAAACCTTTTGAGCATGCAGGTCATAACATAGACGGTAGCCAGTAATGTGTCCGTTTATG